>RJWJ010006958.1:0-59821 GCA_004363605.1 Indri indri | reverse complement strand
AGCCACTGCGCCCGGCCCAGGTTTATCTTTTAATGTTATTCTTGTCACACTATGAAGTACAAATTGGAGAGCAAAACTACGGACAGGGAGAGCATTCATGCCATTCATTCATTTAACAAATACTTATCGAGCACCTACCGGTGTCAGGCAGGTACCAGTCCAGTGGCTGGAGTTGTAGTGGACCATTACAGATCCATGCTGGTCCCGGCTCCGATGGAACTTACGTTCTGTCGTGTGTTGAGGGTAGAAGAGAGAGTGTAGGACCAGTCAGAAAGCTGCTTTAGCAGCCCAGGTGAGAGATAATGAAGGCTGAAACTAGATGAGATGAAATGAGAAATGGATGTAAAAGTTTTTTTTGCTTATAATATTATGTGTTAGAAGTTAAAGTTGGCAATTGTTGCTGATTGAATGGATATGAGAATAAGTTGTTTAGGATCATTTTTAGGTTTCTGGTTGTTCCCTCAAATAGATGACAAATTCTGAGTAAACATGCTACCCACATGTTTTGCCTACCACTTGCTAGCTTGTATGCTGGACAGGTTACTTAAACTCTCTACCTCTGTTTCCTCATCTGAAAAGTGGGACTAATATTTATACCTAACTCATAGGGTTCTTTGAGGATTAAAAGAGCTATGAATGTGTGTGATCATATGGGTATGATAGACATTAAGCAGATGTCTACTATTACTACTATTGATACTGTGCATACCACATTTAATGTGGTATGACGATCAGTACTCTATGGTTGTTTTTTGTTGTCTTTGTTTGTAAGAGACAGGGTCTGTGTTACCCAGGCTGGACTCAAATTCCTGGACTCATGTGATCCTCCTGCCTGCCAGGTAGCTGGGACTACAGGTGTGTGCCACCATGCCCAGCTTCTGTGGTTGTTTCATAAGTGCATATTGAATGAGTGAACAGAACTAGTTCAGTAAATTCAGTTAAGTGATGTCACTGTCATTAGATGAACCATCACAGTGGGTTAGGTTAGAAAAATCTGGTGAGAAATTCTGTGAAAAATTCTGGTGAGAAAATCTGCTTTTTTTGGAACCACTTGCAAATATTTGCCTAGAATTATATAGGAATCTACCTTTAAATGTTTTCCTGGAGCTATATATGTATATTTTTTCCCTAGAAATAATTTCTTACCCACAAGTACTATTTTAACATAATTATATGCATGCATTTCAATAATCTTATTTTTCCTCATTCCTGTTATTAGATTTCTGACTTATATAAGAGCCTAGAACAGAAAGAAAGTAAAATCCAGCAGCTAACAGAAACCGTAAAGAAATTCGAAAGGGAGTTCAAGCAGTTTACACAGTTGTTTGGCAAAAATGGAAGCTTCTTCTCAAACATCCAGGTGAGAAATGGCCTTTCCATTCGAACCAAGATTTGTCTTTCAGTTGGCAGTGAGGGTTTCAAATACACAGAGGAGCTGCAAGAATAAGACGGTGCAAAGAACATCTGTATATCCTCCACCCAGGTTCACACGTGGTCAACATCTCGTTCTATTTGCTTCTCCGCTCCTCCTCCCCTCAACCTGTGTGTGTGTTAACATTCGAGAGTATACTGCGTGTTTTATGGCCCTTTACATCTACATACTTCAGTCTGTCTTTCCTAAGCATTAAGGTCTGTGACATAACCCCACTACATTTAGCAATGTCAGTAAATTTAACATTGATACAGTACTTTTATATAATTTATGGCAACTGTGGTTTTAGTTAATGTTGGGCCAGTATTAATCACTTGATTTCAGATTCATTGAGAACATCTGTAGTTCTGTATTTTGCAGTCAACTGTTAATTCTCTTGGGAAGAAAATGCTTTAAACATCACTAAAATATAGCAAAAACTTACTTTGTAATTATGAATGTTAAATAATCATAAACAAACTCCCAAGGAATAATGTCTATATCATGATTATAAAATTTACAGTAAAAAAGATTTCAAGACATGGTATGGGCAATATGCTTGAAATTTGGATTATCCCAGAATATCTAGGCTATATAATTTTCATACTTGGAAATTATACATTATATAATTATATGGACATTTAATATAGATTAATATATATGTGTGCATATATATGAGTATATGTAATGTGTCAGCGCATTATATTTGTGTATGTATATATGTGTGTGGAAATTATATACGTGTGTTTAAGTACACATGTGTGTATATATACACACACATACATGTCTATGTATGTATGTGTATAATGTATATGTATATATGTATGTACAGATGCTCCTTGACCTAAAATGAAATTATGTCCTGATAAACCCATTGTTAAGTTGAAAATATCCTAAGTCAAAAATGTGTTTAATACGCCTAACCTGCTGAACACCATGGGTTAGTCTAGCCTGCCTTACACATTCTCAGAACACTTACATTAGCCTACAGTTGGGCAAAATTACCTAACACAAAGCCTATTTTATAACCAAGTGTTGAATATCTCATGTAATTTGTTGAATACTGTACTGAAAGAGAAAAACAAAATGGTTGTATGGGTACTCGAAGTATGGTTTCTACTGAATTGCCTATCTCTTCAGCACCATCTTAAAGTAAAACAATTGTCATTTGAACTATTGTGAGTCAGGGAGCATCTGTGTATACATTTTAGTATGTATATGTGTGTGTGTGTATATAGAGGTGTGAGCGCGTCCACAGAAAATTTATCACGTTACTATCTCAGTTCTGACCTCTTCCTAATACAAAGACTGACCAGTCAGAATTAAGGCACGTAGGGCCAGGGTGGAGTAGTTTTCCTTAATCTCTTGCACTTGAGAGAGAAATTGAACGTTTCAGCTTTATTCAGGGCCTTCTGTGCCACCTGCAGTGCTCGGGGCAGGACAGGTGGGCCTTTTCCCGTCCATTCCCTGCCTTCTAGCAGAGCAGGAGTGAATCAGGAGAGTAGCTTCTAAAAAGAGAAGAAAGCGATGAGGCCAGAGGAGAGACAACATGAAAATAGATATATGTAAGATGGATTAGAGAACCAAGAGGAGAGAAATTGAGGGAGGAGCCAAAATCAGATAAAGAGAAGTTCAAAGATTTAGAACAGGGGCTGCCATAGGAGAGGAGGAGGAAGACAAGTAGGTGGCTGCTCTCTGTGATCCTCATTGAATTTTATCTTCTGGACTTGCATTTTTTATGTCATTAATTGAATAAATGTGAAATGTCTGAGTTGAAAAAATTTAATCTCAACAGATTATGAAAATATTAACTAATTTTTTTAATGATATCCATTTTGTAATGAAAGGTTCTTGCCAGTCACATTGACAAATCTGCTTGGCTGGAAGCTCAAGTCCGTCAGTTATTACAAATGGTTAACCAGCAACAAAATAAATTTGACCTGAGGTCTTTGACGGAAGCGATTGATGCAATGAAACAGAAAATTACCCTGCTAGAAAACAATGATCAAAGACTAGGTATGTCTAATATTTGACTTCTCTTTGGTGACTTGTTTGTCTGCATGTGCTCGTGAGACAACTGAATGCCTGGCCAAACGGAGTCACATCTGTCCAGGATAAACAGTGGTTGAATCTGAGTCTGTTATTTGTGAAAGAGCAGCTTGAGATTCTGGCCACTCAGGCAAAAATGAGGGAGAGCCCCGAGCTGGGTGGAGGTGGGGTGGCCAGAAACAGGCAAGGGGTGGAAATGGGCCAGGAAATTCCAAGAACGAGGAGTGATGATTTTTAAGGAAAGTGGAAAATAATGGGAGAGCTAAGAGAGAGATGTGGCAGGGTCATTGTTTTAGGTATGGAAAAATGTAAAAGGGATTGGCTGCTTAAAAGCATCCCACTTAGAAAAGCATGGGGGCCAGGCGCGGTGGCTCACGCCTGTAATCCTAGCAGTCTGGGAGGCTGAGGCGGGTGGATCGCTCAAGGTCAGGAGTTCGAGACCAGCCTGTGTAAGAGTGAGACCCCCGTCTCTACTAAAAAAATAGAAAGAAATGATCTGGACAACCAAAAAAATATATATATATAAAAAAATTAGCCGGGCATGGTGGCGCATGCCTGTAGTACCAGCTACTTGGGAGGCTGAGGCAGAAGGATCGCTTGAGCCCAGGAATCTGAGTGAGGTTGCTGTGAGCTAGGCTGACGCCATGGCACTCTAGCCCGGGCAGCAAAGCATGACTCTGTCTCAAAAAAAAAGAAAAAAAGAAAGAAAAGCGTGGGGCTCCCCATGCCACTTGCCAGTAGTTGAATGCTTGGTTTGGTTTCCTCTCTGCATTTCAGCAAGCTTCAGTTTAAAGAGCACACATTCGGGTTTTCTTGGTGCCAGTTTACTGAGACGTGATATCCCCTGAGTTAATATTCTAAGTATAAATGGTCCATTTGTGGACATTGATTTCAGTTCATCCTTAGGATGTCAAAATTTTGTTGGTTCTCTTCGGGTTACAAAATTCCACTTTGGGCAAATTCTAAAGACAACTTTCCGGCCTATGGAATCTTTTTTTTTTCTTTTTTTCTTTGCAGTTGTTTTAGAAGGAGAGACTAACAAACATGATGCGCACATTAATATTCATAAAGCACAGCTGAATAAAAACGAAGAGCGATTTAAGCTGCTAGAGAGCGCCTGCTATAACGGAAAGCTCATTTGGAAGGTGACAGATTACAAGATGAAGAAGAGGGAGGCGGTGGACGGGCACACCGTGTCCATCTTCAGCCAGTCCTTCTACACCAGCCGCTGCGGCTACCGGCTCTGTGCTAGAGCTTACCTGAATGGGGACGGGTCTGGGAAGGGGACGCACCTGTCCCTGTACTTTGTGGTGATGCGAGGAGAGTTTGACTCACTGTTGCAGTGGCCCTTCAGACAGAGGGTGACTCTGATGCTTTTGGACCAGAGCGGCAAAAAGAACCATGTTATGGAGACCTTCAAAGCTGACCCCAATAGCAGCAGCTTTAAAAGACCCGACGGGGAGATGAACATTGCCTCCGGCTGTCCCCGATTTGTGGCTCACTCCGTTTTGGAGAATCCCAAGAACACCTACATTAAAGATGACACCCTGTTCTTGAAAGTGGCTGTGGATTTAACCGACCTGGAGGATCTCTAGTGACTGTTTATGGGGTGATAAAAGAACTTCTTTGGTCCAGAACCATGGGGAGAACACATGTGATTGTCATATTGATCTGGATTTAGACTCAGTGCACGTTCGTCTTCGGCTTTTTGCCCTTAATGTTTGACGTCAGTTTAAAACTACTGAAGTGCCTTCGTCTTTTTACATTTTATTCTGTCCCAGTTTGAAACTTAAAACTCTTAGAATATCCTCTTGTTATATTTTTATATCTCATGAAAGATGGTAAGTTTCTTGAAAGCAAGGTCTGAGGCTTCTCTGGTTTACTGGTGCTTAGCACAGCCTCAGGCACTCTATAATACTGACGTTATTGCGAACACAGAGGTAGGGAATTCCCAATGAAAAATGCTTTGGTATTTTCTTGTTTGGCCTGTTGATTCTACACCTGACCTTAAATCTGCAAAAGCCATCTTTTTAGAAGGTAAGCTGTTCCAGTTAAGTAGTGGGTGATGTAATTATGAAGACAGTATGCCCAGTTTAGACCAAATTTTTTTTTTTTTAGCTAAATACTTAATTTGTGGAAATTACTACACCTTTAAATATTTTCATGAAATTCACCAGCAGTTTGCAAGTACAATTTTACAAGCCTGCAACGAATTGGTGGATAAGGTGAGCATTTTCATTCTCCCTGCTCTGAAGTAAAGCAGACAGTACTGCATAGTAATATGTAAGCAGATACAGCCAGCCAGCTAAAGTTCAGATTTTATTAGGTTCAACCATATGAGAAAATGATTTTCAAAGGTTGAAAATGGTCAAATATTAGCAGTAAGAGTCAACCAAATAAATATACATACATGCATATATGTGTGTATACACACATATATGTGTGAAGGTATTTTGGTAATAATAGTAAATTAATGTGAGATTGGCCAGAATTTAGTATATGATAGAGAAAAGGTCATAAATGGATAAAAGGAATTTAAAAACTAAGGAGAAAACAATTATAATTTCCTGTGGATGTCAAAAGTACTCCCATCTAAAACTGATTGCTAAAAACAGTATCTCCCATTGTTTGAGAACTTTCGAATTCATAAGTTGGTATGAAAACGGGCATTTATATAAACTTGTGAAGTTTCTTGTTAGAGTCTCGAGTACTTTGTGAAGAATAGAAATGATCATATTCTTATGCATCTATCTGTAGGGTCTGAGGGTATATATACAAGTTGAGATGAGTCCTTATGACTCTTGATAAGCCTGAGCTTAACAGAAAAATACCTAGTCTTCCTGAGCCCTTATGCACTGTTATGCCACTTACCAATGCTCCTACGTAGGCAGGCTTCCCTGAACGTGCCAGGACAAGTGTCATGGGCCAAGGGCCACTGTGGAGTAGCTCACTTGGGTGATGACCATACACCTTACAATTTCTGAACAGCTAACCCTATAGACAAAGCGTGATTTGTCCCTCTTAGGAGTGATGGCAACCTTCTTAATCTCTCCTGTGGAATTTTCAAGATGCTGAAGACTCATACTGCAGGCATCATCCCAAAGGATTAAATTCAAAGAAAAAGCTCTGGCACAGCTGTTGCTCAACACCTCCCCTCAGACAAACTCAGGAGGCGTTCTCTAGCCCACAAGGCCAGACCCAAGTGGTTCCGCATGTTTTCAATGTTCATAATCATGCCCAAGGTCACTCTTTGTGTTCCTTGGGAGTGGAAGATCCTATCGTTGTAACTAGTTTTAAGTAGTTGATGTGAAAAACACTTTAAAGTGAATTTGTCAAAATACTGGTTTTGTGTTTTAACCAACTTTTATGCATGTAAAATATGTCCTGGCATGGTTTCCTTAAGAGTTCAGAGTCCTTTCATCATTGATACAATGTTTAAGTGATCACAGAACAAGGAATTCTAGAGTAAAAAGCACTCCTTTTTCAGAAAATAAAAGTTGTGATTTTTGTTTTAAAAAAAGTAGATCCATGTAAATGATTTTTCCTCTTTTATGATCTGAATAGTTATTTTTATTCTGTATTAATAAGATTTTAAATTTTCTTTCCATTTTGATCTAATTTTGGTTCCTGATGAAAATAACATGCTAGGTGTAAAGGGGAAGTCGATATTCTTCAGAAAGGTATGTAAGAATTACAGTAGGGTGGGGAGGGAGGAGTACCTATTAACGCATGTTAACAGGTCTGAAATCTGAGCCCTGATCTCCGAATTGGATATTGTCAGAGAGACGAGAGATAGTCACAGCCAGATTCAATGCACAGTGCCAGTCCTGAACACAAGTAAACAGGACAGTGAGGCACAAACCCCTCCCAGGGTCCCTGGACAATCAGTCCACACTACTGACTACCTCTTTTCTCTTAGAAAGTGGTTGGAGACACAGGTCTCTGTTTGACATAAGAATTCTGAGCTGGAGGTAAAGGTTTGATGGACGCACAGCAGGGAACCCAGGTGGTGAAATCCCTTGGGAACAACATGCTTTATGGCAGGAAGAACAAGAGCCTGCACAACACTTGGAGAAGGAATGGTCAGAGGTAAGGGAAGACCAAGGGAGGTGGGGAGGGAAAAAGAATGTCAACAGGGCCAGATGCCAGCCTGGGAACAGCAGCCGCTCCTAGCGTACCCCACAGCCTCACTGTCTCCCCATGCTGCTTCGTGACCTTGGCCTTTTTGCCTGATGCTGCAGACTCTTATATCCGAGTACCTGCTGAACATCTAAACTAGGAATCCCGTAGGTACTGTAAAGCCCACTTCACCATACCGAACTGGAAATCTTCCCACCCTCCCACCACCGCCAACCTATTACTCCTCTCATTCTTCTACCTTGGTTAGTGACATCACCATCCAAGCCAAAAGCTTGGACACTATTCTACGTTCCTGCCTCACCTTCCCCATCCAGTCACCCACCCAGGACAGCCAATTCGACCTACAAATTTCTTGTCTTTCATTCTTTTTTTTTTTTTGAAGAGACAGGGTCTCACTTACCCAGGCTAGAGTGCAGTGGCCTGATAATAGCTCACTGTAACCTCAAACTCATGTGCTCAAGTAGTCCTCTTTCTCAGCCTCCCAAGTAACTGAGACTACAGGCATGCGGCCCCATGCCCGGCCAATTTTTCTATTTTCTTGTTGAGATTTTGGGTCTTGCTATATTGCCCAGGCTAGTCTTGAACTCCTGGCCTCAAGTGATCCTCCAACCTCAGTCTCCCAAAGTGCTGGGGTGAGCCACCACACCTGGCCCAAATAATTTCTTTAAATTATTCCTACTTGTTTCATGAAGGGGCCGAATATGCAAAGTGACCTCCAAAGGGAGAAGGAGCCAAGAAACCAGAGCACAAGGCAGACAAATCCAGTTTCTCAGTATAGTTGGTTTTATTGGGGAAATTACAAACAGAAGCATGGCCTTGGGTGACCACAAGACAGGTAGATCTCCTGGCTGTTACCCCCAGATCCAGGGCTTAGGTATACTCTAGGAAGAGGGATACGTGCTTCAGAGGGAATGCATAGGAATTTGCTTAAGGGCAGGATTTATGGTAAGTCGTGTTCTTACACAAGGAACAATAGATAAACTGGACATCTTGGAGGCATTCCTGGAACTCAGTTAATCAGAAATCAACATGGCAGATTAGCATCCAAGATGGAGTTACTTTAGCCTCCACACTACAACATATCCCTACTGCATACTACTGTCCTGTTTCAGGCCTACGTTATTTTTTAACTCAGTTATCCCTATTTTTTGTTTTGCCTCTTTCAAATCCAATCTCTACACTGTCACCTGGTGATTGCTTTAAAATAAAAATCTGAGTATGACCCCCACCCCCAGCCCCACTGTGGCTCCATCACCCATAGGATCAAGCCCAGCCACCATGGCGTGGCATGCAGGGTCCTCCATACCCGCTTCTGCCCCTCTAGCCTCGTCTCCTCACATTTCTCCCACTTTGCATTTAGCAATACCATGCCAAGCTGTCTGACGTTTGAGCTTGTGCTACACATCTGCTTGGAATACTCCTCTCCACCCTCACCTCCTTTGCCTGGTAAATTCTTGCCCTTCAAGATTCTTTGGCCTTACCTTTTCCAGAATGCCTCCCAAACTAGCCCTTAATCTGCACAGCCCACGCCCACCCTCTATCCTCACTACGCCAAGAGTCCTTGCTCTGTGCTATATACTTCCTGGCCTTATTTATTTATTTATTTATTTTAGAAACAGACTCCTTGCCCAGGCTAGGGTGCAGTGGCACGATCACAGCTCACTGCAGCCTCACCTCAAACTCCTGGGTTTGAACGATGCTCCCACCTCAGCCTCTTGAGTATCTGGGTCCACAGATGTGCACCACCACGCCCAGCTAATTTTTTTTTTCTATTAACAAGAATGCTCAGAGAACAAAATTTTTTTGTAGAGATGGAGTCTTGCTATGTTGCCTAGACTGGTTTTAAACTCTTAGCCTCAAGCAATCCTCCTCCCTCAGCCTCCCAAAGTGCTGGGATTACAAGCATGCGCCACCATGCCTGTCCCCCAAACCAAATACTAATTGACAATCTATTTGTCAGATTTTGCATGAGTTGCAAGTAGAACAGACATTGTCCTTACCCTCCTCAAATTTATGCTCTGTGGGTCGACCACAGGTGGTGAAGAAACATGATCAGTGTGAGTGTTCCCAGCCTCCTCTGTCTGATAAAGACTTTGCCTCTCAACTTCTCTTCCCTGTGCCCTAAGAAAGTGTATCTCTCAGGCAGGTTCTGGATGCTTGTGATGCAAAATAACAGAATAGGCAGAAATACCTTAGAAAGGAGAGCCCTAGGGGAAAGGCGTGTGGAGAAAAGCTAAACAGATCCCGTAAGTACACGGGAGCATTAAAAAGGAGAGAAGAGGGAATCGGAAGCTGGGAATTGTGAATTGGAGCCTCTTTGATGCTTTTTTCTTCCAAGAGACTCACGCTAAAGATTAAAATATATTTTTAAATTATTTTTGGCTGCTTGAAATACACTTATTTGAAGCTCTACAGGGACACTAGACTCTGTGGCTCCAGAATTTATAAGGCATTTGAACAAACTAAGTATATAACGATACAAGTTGCGGTAAGTGCCTTGGAGAAAATGACAGAGTACAGAGAAAGGATAATGGGCCGGCGTGGGAGAACGACTTAGGGTTCTCAGGGAAGGCCTTTATGCTGAGGCAGCATGATATTTCGTGCTCATGCGACGTGCTTTCTGAATGCCCAGCACTTTTCAACACCCTTAAATGTCTAAGGGATTTCCTGTGAGAAAACTTGCCTCCTTGACCCCCATTGCAGCCCAGGCATGTGACCCAGGTCTCACCGAGAGGCAGAGTCGGTGCAAAACTTCAGCTAGACAGTGAGCGAGGTGAAGAAGGAAACGTGCTCAACCCTGGCTGCCCCAGTGGCAACCACCAGCGTTGGTGGAAGTTGCAGTTGTGGTGCAAAGTGGTGGCAGCAGCAGGGGGCTTCACTAGATCTTCTAGTGCTGCGGTCCCCAACCTCCAGGCCTGGAGGGTGCACATCACTGCCTGAGCTCCGCACCAGCCCGCGCCCCCCCCCCCACACCCACCCCTGGGCCATGGAAAAATGTCTTCCATGAAACCAGTCCCTGGTGCCAAACACCTTGGGGGTCCGATGTACAGTGTGTCTGGGTACTGTGGCATCCACATTTGGCCTCTGGCTCTCCTGGAGATTCTGTGAGCTACGTAAGACTGTTGATAAAGTCCCTTTCTTTCTCAAGCAGAATGGATTCTGATGTTTGTAACCGAGACCCCGACAGAATCAAGCTGAGATCTGAAAGATGAGTCGGCTGTGGAAGAGCTGGCGGCACGGACCGGAATGCTGGGCAGAGGGGGCATCGAAGGAAGCGGGTTCAAGGAACTGAGAAGAGGCCGGTGTGGCGGGAGTTCAGCAGAAGAGGGAAGAGTGGTAGCCGATGAGGTTAGAGGGAGGCAGGACTCAGAATCTGTAGTGCTGTGGCCATGGTGAGAGGTTTATGTAAAGTGTAATGAAAGTTAACATGATTTTGGCAGGGGGATGCATGATCTGATTAAAGTGCTTTGTTTTTTTAATTACTCTGTGTGGAGCATAGATTCGAAGGGGGACTAGAGAGGACATGGGAAGAGTAGTAAGGTTACATCATACTGAGATTGCATTTACATGTCTGTTCCCTTATGAGATCATTGAAGCCAAGAACCATGTCTAATTCCAGGGCATAGCAGGTGCTCAGTATATTAAACCAAATGTATACAATAATGCAATGAATCCTTTTAACAACTCTGCTAGGCAGGTACTATGCCCATTTCAAAGATGAAAAACTGGTGATCAAAGAAATCCAAGTACTAGGCACCACCCTAAGAATGTTACGTATATTAACACATTCATCTAACAACAACCTTAAGGTATGTGCTATTTTATCCCCACTTTACAGATGAGGCAACTGAGGAATGGAGAGTTTATGTAATAAGCTCTAGGTTACTCAGCTAATAAGCGGTAGTGCCAGGATCTGAATCCAGGCAGTCTGGCCTCAAAGGCTCCACTATACAGACTGTTTCACTTGGATATTGATTAATTCTACATGTATATAATAAAGACATAAATCTAAATGAGTGAGAATAAAAATCAGATGTGTAATTCTCAAACCACTAAAGGGGGAAAAATGAAAAAAGAAAATTTGTCAAAGCAAAGGCAGAAAAGAGAAGAACAAGAAGTATGATATATAGAAAAAACAAGTTAGACATACATGAATGAGTTAAATTTTACTATTAAAAGGGGCTATCTCAAATGGGGGGGACATATACATGCTTTCTAAAACATATCTAAAACAAAACAGAGGTAATAACTCCATTACTAGCTATATATTCAGAGAAATTCTTGCACATGTCCAAGAAACATGTCCAAGAAAGTTTGTAATTAGCACTGTTTGTAATAGCAAAACAACAACAGCGAAGTAGCAGGGAGAAATCCTGTGCTGGCATGGATGTGGAGCTACAGCAACTCTCCTACACTGCTCGTGGAGGGTAAGCTGGTACAACCACTGGAGAACAATTTGGCAATATCAAATAAAGTTGATTTGTGCAAACCCTTCCACCTTGCAATTCCATTTCTAGACATATACCCTAAAGAAATTCTTACCTGGCCGGGCGCGGTGGCTCACGCCTGTAATCCTAGCACTCTGGGAGGCCGAGGTGGGCGGACTATTTGAGCTCAGGAGTTCGAGACCAGCCTGAGCAAGAGCGAGACCCCCCCCATCTCTACTAAAAATAGAAAGAAATTGGCCAAACAACTAAAAATAGAAAAAATTAGCTAGGCATGGTGGCGCATGCCTATAGTCCCAGCTACCTGGGAGGCTGAGGCAGGAGGATCGCTTGAGCCCGGGAGTTTGAGGTTGCTGTGAGCTAGGCTGACGCCACGGCACTCTAGCCCAGGCAAGAGAGTGAGACTCTGTCTCAAAAAAAAAAAAAAAAAAAAAAGTACCACACCCAGATAGCTTTAAAGATGAGTTCTTTAAAACCTAAGGAATGGATTATTCACATGCTATGTTTATTCCAGGTCATATAAAAAGTGCTGTGGCTCATACCTGTAATTCCAGCACTTTGGGAGGCCACGGTTGGAAGATCACTTAAGCCCAGGGGTTCGAGACCAGCCAGGACAACAAAGTGAGACTCCCATCTCTATAAAAAAAATTAAAAAATTTAGCCATGGTGGCACAGGTCTATAGTCCCAGCTACTGGGGAGGCTGAGGCAGGAGGATCACTTGAGCCCAGGAGTTTAAGGTTGCAGTGAGCTATGATCACACCACTGCACTCCAGCCTGGGCAACACAGCAGGACCTTGTCTCCAAAAAAATTAATCTTACTCATTTTAAGACCTAGCACAGCCTCATATCAAAACTAGCCCAGGACAGCAAAAGAAAACCATAAGCCAATCCAATTTAGGTACGTACACAAAAATCTGAAATTAAATACACCTGTTGGAGCTCAGAAAATACCCCAAAAGGAAGGCCTCAGCTGCAAGAGTTTTTCTCTAACCTCCTGCCCTCCTGCCTTCTCAGTTCAATTCTCTGAGACTCGTCATAGAAACTAGAATTCTTCTTCCCCAAGGTGGATCATAGAAACCAGAACCCCTTTTTCCCCAAAGCCAGCCATAAAACCTAAAAATATTACTCCAAATTTCCCTCTGCCCTGTGTAAAAACTAGCTATAAAGAAATTATCTGACCTACCTGGTTTGAATGCATGCTTAGAGAGGCCAACAAGGATCTAGACAGGCTTTGCTGAGTTTCCCCACTTAATGTCTATTACCATTAGATAATACCATTTTTGTCCAATCCTATTTCTGCACAGCTGTCCATACTTTGTTGAACCTAAGCATAAAAATGGGCAATTTTCCCTATAGCTTTGGGTCTTCATTCTGAAGGCTTCCATGTATACACGTTAAATAAATTCATATGCCTTTTCTCCAATTAATCTGTCTCTTGCGAGTTGATTTTTCAGCAGAACTTCAGAGTTCCCCTTGACCCCTAGACACAGCACATTGCATTCAGCAGTGCACTTGAAAAATAATACATACCAGGATTGCAAGGATGACTCACCATTAGAAAATCTATTACTGCCATTCTTTTATCGTAATGGAGAAAAGCCATATATGATCATCTCAAAGGCTGATATTGAAAATACTTGGTAAAACAATCACTTTTGGTTTTAAAAAACAGCAGAATGACTTGGAAAACTATGAAAAGAACAAATCGCCCTTTATTAAAAATATGTATGTGTATATTCAGAAAACATCATGAATGAAACATAAGATGAAATCCAAACAACTTCTGGAAAGAAATAAGTACCCCTGTGGCTACTAGTCAGTGTTGCACTGGATTCTTGGAAAAGCCGAAATAGTTATTTACAGATATATTGTTACCTACAAAATCAGATGTTATCTGTCAAATGTAGCATATGAAGGTTCAGTGAAATGACCAATCAAAACCCACACTATCCTAGCGTACAATAACAGTCCATTAGGAAAACAAAATACAATAACAACAAAAATAGCTAGGAAAATATCTAAAAAATGTTAACTAAAAAGATATTAACGAGGTTTATACTTTGGAAAAAGGACAGCTTGATTTCTAATAAACGATAGCAACCTGCTGGGCGGCCATTCTAACAGGTTGGGAAGACAGCCAGGCCAGAAGTCAGGCATACCAGCTTTAAAGAGACAAAAGGCAACAGAATTTTATACTGAGGTCGAATATACATATTTAACAGGCTATAGGAGTCATGAATATTTGTGAAGGGAAATCATACCGTGTAATTGAGCTTTATCTCTCCCATTGGATAATGGATGGAAACTCAAGTTTTAAAGGGTTTGTGGGGGCCCCCCCTGTTGTTCCATGGGGTCCAGTTAGCGGAGGGCTTAGGATTTTATTTTTAGGTCACACAAAAAAAATGCACAAAACACCAAGAAAACTGCAACACTTCTCCTGAAGAAGACTTTAATTAATGGGGAAATAACCACATTGTTGGATGGCAAGTCTCAACATTATACTAGTATTACATCTTGGCAAATGAATCTACAAAACCATGGAACCCCAAACAAATTTCGGGAAATCTTTGCTATTTGGAGACAATCTACTACGGAAATCGGCCCGAGGGTTTAAAGTTCTTCACGATGTGTGTGAAAACGCTTCGCTAAGGGTCCGGACGAAGAAGCCGCAGTGGCAGAACCCGCCGCAGCCGGAGACCCCACGATGTGCCCGACGGTCTCCACCCCTACGGCGCACACAGCCGCAGGAGAAAGCTCGCGAGACCGGAAGAGCCGTCTCTGCTCCCGCCCCCGTTTACGGCGTAGGCCGGGCGTTTCCGGTCCGCCGACGCGCGGGCGCTCTGCCCTCCCCAGCAGCGCCGTGGTGCGCTGTAGAGCGTCGGGTTCAGCAGCGCTCGCCGCCCTGGTTCCTCAGCACCCTCGGGCCGGGCTGCGAAGCCTGACAAAAAGGGTTGTTTCTCTGCAGTTTCCAGTAAGTGATTGTACCAGCCGAGGCTACGGCTATAAAGAATGTGAGAGCGAACCGGTAGAGAACGCGCCACCATTTCCCCCCACCTTACTCTTCTTCAGGCCCCTCTGTGTCCCTCACCAGCCTCTTGGTCACTCCCTGGACTGTCCTCCACCGCCCTTCCCCACCCCCGCTAATGAGGCTGCTCCCAGGCTCACAGTTTCCTCAGAAATTGTGCCCTTTTAAATTATAAGCACTAATCTCTAGCGGCTGTCGACTTTGCCCACTCTAGAGGGTGTATTCTTGGTCTGTGCTCAGCTCTCCCAGCATCGTGATGGGCCCCTGCAGATAAACACCGGGAAAATGTGACTGCTTCCAGCACCCCTACTCTCTTTGGGAGTACACCTTCTGTTTCAGATTCCTACCCCCTAACACAAATCTCTATCAAGGACCGTCCCCCTTAGTGCCCCTGTCCTCCCCTCCTAACCCCGCCTCTTATTCATAATAACAAAAGAGTGTCTAAGAGTAAGGCACTGACCTAAGCGCTTTACACGCGTTTTATTTAATCTTCACAACAATCCTTAGGTAGATACAAATGAGAAACTTGAGGTGCAGAGAAGTCAGTTTGCCCAAAGTGATACAGCTTGGATGTGGTAGAGTTGAAATTTGAATCTATTGTGTAGTTGACTCGAAACTTGGCCCCGTTACCACCCTTTCTTTTTCCCAAATACCTGGGCATCCCCTCTTTTTAGTTGCTTCTCCTGGGGAATTTTCTTTTTTCTGAATGCTGTCCAAAGTGTCCCTGTTTATAGAAGTTTGGTTTCTGCCCGAGAACCCTCTTCTCAGAGCTTTCCTCACACAGACCCTCGAGTGTTCATTTTTATGAAGTATCTAAGCTCTGAGCTTAGTAATATTTTGCATCTCCAAAATGTGCTTAGCCTCCTTAAAAATGTACCCCGCTAACCAGCTCCCTTCGCCTACCTCAATGTGACCCTCACTATCATCACTGTTAACGGCAAACATTTGAGTAGCTAGTTCATGTAAGATAATTGGGGTTTCCAAGAACTCTGAGGTTTAGTTGCTGACCTGAAGGAGAAACATGACGTTTATTCATAAAAAGACCCCCCCAAAATAGCAGATAAGTGCCAACTCAGTTTCTTTACTCTTGTTACCTTAAACAATGTATTATATTTAAACACATATTTCTTGCTCCAGCAAGTTTTATCACTGTCTCTTAACTTTGTAGGATGATAGTAGCACTCCTAATAGTAGCACTTTTCTTCCCCTTCTCCACCTTTCATGTTCTGACAGTTGTACCTTTACGTTTATAGCATTACAATTGGATAAATTAACTTTCTATTCTATAACTGTGATTAACACTTCAGTGTTTTCCTCTGTAAATTGAATTTAAAAGTTCAAAACCTGAAACGAATATTTATATTGTTGTGACTTTATACATATTATTCACTGCAAGTCCTAGTAACGTGCTTAGATTGTATTTCTCTTAACGTCTGTAGTCATACTTCTCACATTAATTCTTGACGTTTTTGTTAACAACCCACTCTAATTTGGACCAGTTGCTTTTTAGTACTTTTAACAGCTTAATCCTGAGATTTTCTTTTTTCCTTCAAACTGGAGTTTCCCAAACTTTTGTACCCCTCACCTTCTGCTTTCTTTGTTTTCACGTTTTCTCTCATTTTACTGAAGCACATACTCAAGTAACTTCTCTGAAAGAATAAATGGTAAACTTTCCAAATCTTGATTTTGCCTGCCTATTTCTTGATAGCTCAGCTGCATATAGAATTCTAGATGTAAAATAATTTACCCCCAGAATTGTAAAGGTCTTCTTTCAATACGTCCTAGTCAGTGTGGCTGATGAAAAGACTGATACTGCTCTGAATCTTTTTCTTTGTGGCCATTTTCCCTTTGGAAGCATTTAGAAACATCTCTTTAAATTTCACCACCATGTATGTAGGTACAGAATTGTTTTATTTTTTTCTTTCATCTCCTTTAGTTAGTGGATTCTTTCAATTGGAAGAATTCTTTTTCTGTTCAGTTTTGGGAAAATTTCCCATTTGTATTTGATTTTCCTTTCCTCCATTTTCTTTTCTTTCTTTCTGGAATTCTTATTGTTTACATATTAGGCCTCTTGGATTTATTCTCTGAGGTTCTTTTCTCTAATTTTTCTAAACTTTATCTTTTGTGCTCGCTTTTTAATTTTTTTATTTCTGAGTAACATTTTTAATTTTTACAAAGCATGCTCTTATTTTCTGAGAGTACTACTTTTTCGCCATCCTATTTTTGTTTTATGGGAGTAATCTAAACCTCTCTGAAGGAACAGGTTACAATTTTTTTAAGTTGCCTTTTGTTTTATCTGGGTTGTTTTTCTGTTTATCTTGAATTTTGTTATGTTACAGGTTTTCTTCAAATATCTGGTGTTATTTGGTTGTCCATTCATACTAGAGAACAAGAGAATAAGAAAGATGACAATTTTTTATACACGGAGGAAGCTTGTTAACTGGTTGGCTTCACTTTTAAGGCTCTGCAACTTACTAGCTATGTGATCTTGGGCAAGTTACTTAACCACTGTTGTCTCCTTGGAAAAAGTGGGATAAAATGACACTATTTTGTTCTAAGTATTAAATGAAGACTGCATGTAAATTCCTTAGAACAATGCCTGGCATATAGCAAACACTTATTTAATATTTAGTATAATTAATACAATAGGCCGGCAAGGAGCTAGCTATTTTATTAGGGACCCAACAAAAAATGAGACTCAGGCATCAAAACTTGTACTTTTTGCCCTGTAATTCGTCATTTTTATTCAACTTCTCGAAACAATCCTTTGAATTTTTGCCTGGGAGTGATCACTTAGTTGCGTGTTGGTATAAACAGATCTTTAATAATCCTCCTGTTTTCAGCAATTCTAATCCCCATCCTTCATAGTCTTTCTCAATCAACTAGAGCCTTTTCCAGATTCTGCTAGGCAGAGTCACTTCTGCTACGGTGATGGGTTTCTCAAGCATTTCAGTCTATACCACCCTTAGTTTCTTATGTCAGCACACTTTCATCTGCTTTCTGGTTTTCAGACATTTGTGGACTCAAATTTCCCTCTTAGATTCTCTTTTATTTTCCCAGTTAGGGATTTATAAATTTTTATTGCTTAACTGTCATTTTAATGTGACTTTAGGGAGGAAGTCTGGCATCTTGGATGAGAAGCCCCATTTACCTTTGTATGTTTTGAAGGGGAAGATTTATTTACTTTAAATTTTGTCAAAATAATATTTACTTAGAAAACCAAAAAGTACACAGTATTCCATCTAACTTGCCACAGGCAGCTCCCTTCAGTTCTTTTAGATCTTTCTGTTGGTAAACTTACATATTTTAAAATAATATGTTTATAGTTGATATTTCCTAATTTAGACATTATCTACCTTGGACATTATCTTTTGATGTCAGTTATGAAAGATGAGGATTTGGCACTCTGCTTTTTTCTTTTGTGATATCATCGGTCTTACGGCTTTAAATATTCTGCTGAAGATTCCCAAACTTTATACTTTCAGTGCCTTTTCTCCATTTAGACCATCTTTGCCAACATGAGATATCTGACATATTTATTTGAATAGTTTATAGGCATCTACTAAATTCCTATTTAGGCATGCCTTGAAGAAAAAACTTTTGATTTTCTATTCTGTGTTCTGTTGGAATATTATTCCAAATATATTCCTTCCTTAGCGTTGGCGTATCTCAGTTAATGATACTGTTTTCTACCCAGTTGCTCATGTCAAAAATCTAGAAGTCATCCTTTATTTCTTTCCCTCATAGCCAATCCAGCAGCAATTCCTGGTCATTCTGATTCTTGAATTCATCCTCTTTTTTCCATCTTTATCACTACTACTCTAGTCCAGTGGTTATCAGTGGCGTTGTTCTCAACAGTGATTGCCCTCCAAGGGACAGTTGTCAGTGTCTGGAGCCATTATGGGTTGTCACACTTAGAGGGTGCTATTGGCATCTAGTGGGTAGAGGCCAGAGATGTGGCTAAACATCCTAAAATGCATAGGAAAGCCATTAACAAAGAATAATCCAACCCAAAATGTTAATAGTGCTGAGTTGATCCCATTTCCATTTTCTTTGTCCCAAAAAACATCATTTTGCTTTTTAAATTCTCTAATAACTTGTCAATATTTTGGTTTTATAGACATGGCAGACAAGTTTTATAGACATGGATAAGAAGTCCACGCAGAGAAGTGCTGAAGATGCCGGAGCTGGCAGATACAAAGGTAGGAATTTATACTTGCTTTAAGGCCTTTTGGGTAATTTCAAGTACATTTTACAAATTAATATATTTGTTTCTCTTTCCTGTGTTGCTAATATTTGGGAAAATAATTGTGTTCCATTTTGTATCTCTCTAAGGTAAACACAAACAAAAGAGAAAAAAAAAGAGAAACCAAAAACATCACCGATGCCGGCATAGATCGGGGGCGTCTTATTCTTCAGATGATCGTGTGTTTCCTTCTTCATCATCTTCTTCAGGGAGCCAGATGGATTCGAGTACTGAAGGTGCGTTTATCACCCTGTTAAGGTTTTTGCCATTGTAAGTTAAGTGCTTGAGAAAAAAATTTATTAAACCTTCATAATTTTTGTTTATTTAACTAATATATATTGAGCATACCCACTGTGTACCAGACATAATGGTACAACATGGCATGGTCCCTTCAGCAGTAAAAACAAGCAAATAGTTTATTACAATGCAAATAAGTGCTATGAGTTCACATGCATATGTCAAGGGGACAAGGAAAGGCTTTGGAGAGGAAATGATATCTAAATTGAGGACTAGAGGATGAGTAGGTATTTTCTAGACAAAGGCAAGGAAGTGAATTAGGGAAGATTTATTATAGGCTGAAAGAATTGCACATGCTAACTACTGTTGACCTTTGGGTTTCTGATTCTTTTCAAGTAGTATGCTTATACTTCTTTTTTTAAATATCAAGGTGTGAGAAGTAGTATGCTTATACTTTTATTTCTTGATTTATTAATAGTGTAATTAGAGTTCCTGCTTGTAAACAAAGGAACTGACTCTAGCTGATTTAAATGGAAAAGGAATTTATTGAAAAGGACATTGAGTAACTCAGAGACTTGCCAAGAAGCTTGGGGAATTAGTCTCTGAATATGGACAAGAACAAAGTGAATCTTAGTAGCCAGACTATAGCAATGTCATGCCACAGAGCTCAGTCCAGTTAAGGCATGCGCCACCACTGTCACTACTGAACCTGGATGCCTCGATTTGCATTGTCACCATCACTTGATGCCACTACTGTTATCACTGCCGCTGCTGCCTCTAAACATTATGCCACCACTGCCAGAATTTCTCTGCCTCTTTGTGACATTAGCTCCTAGGCAGTGATAGGCTGAGCCTGGATCACATACCATGTCCCAGCTACAAAGGAAGCTGGGAAAGCAAGCATTGGCCTTTTCAGCATTGATGGCAGAAAGCACACAAGGAATATTCACTGAATATAGGAAGAGGAATCAGATACTGGACAATCAAAATGTTCTCCACACTCAACTCTAGATAAGATCAATTGACTAGCTCACTTTAAATTACTCCTTTGTCTCACTTACCTTTATCCTCTCAGTTTCTGCTGGTTGCGTTGTAATTAGTTTTTCTTGCTGGCCAATGCTTCCCGCAAAAAGCCGGGTCCCTTTGGTAGAGTTGCAAGGGCTAAGAAAATAATAGAGAAAAATGGAAAATGAAAGAAATAAAAGAATACACTGAGACAAAGATATAGTTTTATAAGTTTATAAAGATTATAGGCAAAGCCGTAGCTCAGGGGGCTCAGACCTCTCCGTTGGTCTCCAAAAAAAGCCCCGAATGAGGTCTTACATGGTAACTTATAGGGAATAGTAAATAATTGCCAGGGGCAACAGATTTACATAACAGCAGGTAGTTCCTCTCAGGTTAACAGATTTTTAAAAGGCTTCTACGGAAGGCTTCTACAGATTCTTTAACAAATTCTGTCTACGTGAGCAAACAGTTACAAAGTCTTTCAAAGGTTAACTTCTAAATTCTAAGGTAAGTTTATCATTTAACAGAGGGGGTAAACAGAGATATGTTGGCTCCATGTTTATTAGGTTATTGTGAATGAAGACAGGTAGTCTAGAGTGGTTTAACAAGAGCTTTGCTTTAGCAATTCGGGAAGCTGTCTGCTGTCTGTTCTGGAGGGCACTCCATTGTCAGCTCTCAGCCTGTAGTTTTTAACAGATTCACTTGTGCTTTACAAAGCAGATCCAAACCTCTAGGTCTGAGAAACGCGGCACCTTGTGGGATACAGCCACTACTGTCCTTCAGAGATGCCCTTCCGTGTGTAACAGCATTTGAAATGCAAACCAACACGTTCACATATTCCTTCAGGGCAAAGCTCTGCAAAACTCCGAAGACACATCCTGTCCCCATACACGTTTAATATTAATTCATGGAGTGACATTTTCTGTTGGTTAATTTGGTATTAATAAATATGTTACTTGTAACTCTATTTCTTATTCCATCAACTTTAATCAATTAATTATTCTGCTTTTATATAGGTTAAATATATTGGTACCCCTATCCTTTCCTCCATTTTTTCTCCCCATCGTCTTTTTTTTCTATTATATTTTCAGTAGTTAAGGTCATAGTCTGATCTACAGTCAAAACTGAGTCTCCCATTTTTTTGTCCATAGATTTACCATAAATGTTTAAAACCAATAATTAGCATTTAAAATTATCACTATATAAATATTGTTATTGAAGTGCCAACTCACATGCAAAAGGATTACATTTTCCTTTCATGGATCTAATATCATGATTACTAGGACTCTCAAAGGAGAATGTTTATAGAATGTTTCTATTCATAGCATCAAATATATCATTTATATACTATTAGTTGCTTAAAACCATGCCATGTCTTAGTTTTGCTTCATATTTGAACCATGACTTTCTTGTACAGTTTTTGTTGTTCTTACAGTTTCTAGTTCTCCCGCTGATTTTTTATTATTGACAAAAAGATCATGTAATTACTATAATAAAAAGATTTTCCATCCTTTCAATCCTACTGTTCCATAGAGTTCAGTTCTCTTTCCTGGAAATGTTCTTGCTTGCATAACATAGTCTAGACCACTTTCTACCTGCTGTATAGCTGATATCCTAGGATTTCCCCTTACTAGTCTTTTGGGTTGAAATCGTTGTTTTCTTAGATTAATGTCTTCCTCTCTCTTAGTTTTCTGCCTTGACTGTTAGAATATGTTGTCAAATAACTTTTTCCAAAACATTGTCTAGGAGGTAAATTTTCTGAGTCTTGGTATATTTCAAAATGTCATTTTTCTGCCCTCCCACTAATTGATACTTTCAAAATGATTTCCCCCAATTCCAGTTTCCAGAGGCAGTCATTTCAAACACTTGTAGCAGTATGTTTTGATATCTATCTCTGAATCTTTAAATAACTTGTTTATGGAGTCATTTCTTCATTTTTCAGTTTTAGGCTCCGTGGAAGATAAGAATTTAGCTACTTTTTTAAACCACTATTCCTTCCACACACATTCAATTCAAATTATTCAATAATTTTATTATTATGACATTGTAAATACTATTTACAGCTGAACCATAAAATGGTTTCCTTTCTAACACGACTTTCTGTTTTCCTTGCACTTAATAGTTATCTTTTAAAAAGTTCGTTTACTTTCCTGTGTCTGTGATACATAGTCATAGTCTAAATATCCTTTCAAAATGTTCAAACAAATCAGTTAATTTTCTCTTGGGGTCCTTTCCTAGATCTTTATAACATGCTCCATCTGGACTTTCTGTTCTTGAGGCCTCTAAATCAGCAGTGATATTAGATTTTCCCTTCTCTTCATTCTGGGTATTTCCTTTACCTCTGTCGGGTTTGATCACCCGCTTTCTGGATTGTGTGGTTTCCTCTTCCTTTTTCTCTTATTGGATTACCTCTTCTAGTAACTTCTAGAAAAAAGATGAACAGTTAATTCCACTTTCATTTGTAGTCGTGGATTTATGCCATTAAATAAATTTCCTTTATTGACTGTTGACTTTTTTTAATTTTATTTATTTATTTATTTTGAGACACGGTCTTATTCTGTTACCTGGGTTAGAGTACAGTGGTGTCATCATAGCTCATTGCAACCTCAAACTCATGGGCTCAAGGGATATTCCTGCCTCAGCCTTGGGAGTAGCTGGACTTACAGGCACATGCTACCACAACCAGCTTCTTTTTAAAATTTTTTGTAGAAACTGGGTCTTGCTGTGTTGCCCAGGCTGGTCTTGAACTCCTGGCCTCAGGTGATCCTCCTGCCTTGACTTCCCTAAGTGCTGGGATTATTAAAGGTGCGAGCCACTGCACCGAGCTCTCCTTTATTGACTTCTGCTTCCCGTGACAGACCCTTGGTTGAAAACCCAGGGTGGGTAGGAGTGAATCAGAAGTACACGGAACCTTATTGGAACTGTAATCTCATCTCCACACAGTCACTGATTGGGTTTAAATGATCATTCGTCATTCTGTTTGCTTCATGGAGGAAGAGTGAATAATCTTAGGAGGAAGATAACATCATCTAGAGTCTCTAGAATTTTTTTTAACACAAAATACCTAACTTTTAAGAAAAAATTACTAGATATGTCTACATGACTGAAAAACAAGAGGAAAAAAAAATAGCCCTATAGTTAATCCAGTTATTAGAATTAGCTGGCAATGAATTTTAGATAATTATGATTAGTACGTTCAAGAAAATAAGAGATTTGTAAACCATAAAAAAGAATCAAGTATAAATTCTAGAATAAAAAGTCTATTATCTAAAGTTAAGAACTTAGACTTTCTAGTAAATTAGACACACACAAAAGCAGAATTAGTGAACTGGAAGTCAGATCAGGAGGAAGAAAAAAGAAGGGAACATATAGAAGAGAGCATCAGAGACATGTGAGACACAACAATGAAGTCTAACATTGTAATTGGAAGCCAAGAAGGAAAGAAGAGCGAATGAGGAAAAAGCAATGTTTAAAGAGAATACTGGCCAAAAGTTTTCCAAAACAAGTGGAAGACATCAACTACAGAGTCAAGAAACTCTGAAAACTCCAAGCTCTGAATCTAAAAAAAAAAAATCACACAGGGAGCTTTCAGTCAGGAAAATGGTTGTCTCTTGCAGTATGCAGTGGTTAATGTGTTAGCAAGCTAATAGTCTGTCTCAGTTCCTTTTGCCTCAGTTGTTCTGTGTTACTGTAGAGAAATGCCTGAGGCTGGGTTATTTATAAAAAAAAGAGGTTTATTTGGCTCACAGTTCTGCAGACTGTACAAGAAGCATCACACAAGCATCTTCTTCTGGTGAGGGCCTCAGGGACCTTTCAGTCCAGGTGAAAGGCGAAGGAGGAGCCAGCGTGTCACAAGGTGAGAAAAGGAGCAAAGAGAGAGAGGAGGTGGTGCCAGGCCTCTTTTAAACAGCCAGCTCTTGGGTGAACTAGTAAAGTGAGAAGTCACTCATTATCACAGGAGGTGCTCCAAGCCGTTCATGAGGGATCTGCCCCCATGACCCAAACACTTCCCACCAGGCTGTACATTCAACACAGAGGATCAAATTTCTTTCTTTTTTTCTTTTTTGTTGTTGTTGGGGTAATCTTTAACTTTTTAAAATTATTTTTTTTAATTTTAAAAATATTAAGGGGATACAAATGTTTTTGTTATATGGATAGCTTTTATAATGCTTAAGTCAGGGCTATTAGTGCGTTTATCACCTGAATAGTGTTCATTGTACCTGTTAGATAGGTTTTTCCCCCTCCCCTCATCTCTCCTTCCCCTTCTTAATTTCCAGTGACTTTTACTTCTCTCTGTGCCCATGTGTGCCCATCAGTTAGTTCCAAATTATTGGAGAGTACATGTGGTGTTTGTTTTTCCATTCCTTGGATACTTCACTTAGGATAATAGTCTCCAGTTCCATCCAAATTTCTGCAAAAGACATTAATTCATTTCTTTTTATGGCTGAGTAGTACTCCATGGTATATATATGCCACATTTTGTTAATCCTCCCATGAGAGCACATGACCATACATCATTTCCCCCATATATCATCTTGGCTTCTAGTATTTATGTATCAAGAAAGTTATTTTCTTATGTTTGAAATGGTGACATTTCTGATATGTGCTAGCAGACACGGTGGTTTTTTTTTTTTTTTTAATTTACTGAAGAACTAAAGGCATTTTAGTTTATAAATGGACTGTTTTTTTTTCCCCAGGAAAACTAATATTCATAATTATGGGATAATCTTGGTCTCTTTAAAAGGGCATAATGAAATGTAGGTATTAGACATTATTTCAAAACTTTGTTACTTGTAGAGTAGTTAAAACAGTCACCATGCCCTCGAGAAGACAACAGAAGTTGTTCACGTAAATGGGGGTTTGAAGTAGTGCATCGCTTCCCTAGATTCTTTCTTAACTCCAGGTTTGTATTTACCCCTATGACTCGTGCTTATGATGGATCAAATTATGAAAAACAAAACCTCAGTTTTGAGAACTATAATGCTTTCCAGAATAAAAGTTAAATTTATTGAATCATGTAAAAAAAAATCAAAAGCAAGAGGTAATTTTAGTGGAGAAGATTTTTAAAAATTGCTTTTAAAATATATTCTAATAGAAAAAAACTATGGACTGCAGGGAGGAAACCTGAGTTTTCATGCCGGTTTGTTCCTACCAAGCTGTTTTCCTCTCCATTTTCTTCATCGACGGAGGCTGATGTGCCAGGAAGGGGATGAAACTTAAGCTTCACGGCCCCGTGCATTTATGGTCAGTTGATCTTTTACAGAATTGTGAAGAACACACAATGGGGAAAGGATAATGTCTTGGGAGAAATGCAGATTAAAATCACAGTGAGATATCACCTCATGCCTGTTATGGCTATTATTAAAAAAAAGGAAGGTAAGTATTGGTGAATATGTAGAGAAAAGAGAACCCATGTACACTGTTGGTGGAAATATAAATTGGTACAGCCATTATGGAAAACAGTATAGAGTTTCCTCAAAAAATTAAAAATAGAACTACCGTCTGATCTAGCAATCCTACTTCTGGGTATGTATCTAAAGGAAATGAAGTCAGTGTGTCTTCACTCCCATGTTCATTGCAGCAGCCAAGTACGGAATCAGCCTTTGTCCGCTAACAGATGAATGAATTTTAAAAAGTTATACACACAGAGAGAGAGAATTCTATACACCTTTAAAAAAAGAAAGAAATCCTGTCATTCCTGGAGGATATTATACTAAATGAAATAGGAGGCCATGCCCCAAAAGACAAATACATGATCTCACTTATATATGGAATCTAAAAAAGTTGAGCTGAGAGAGAGACAGAATTGGTTGCCTGGGTCAGTGGACGGGGAGAAGATGGAGATATGTTGGTCAAAGGGTATAAAGTTTCAGTTGGACTGGATGAATAAGTTCTGGAGATCTACTGTATAGCAGCATGGTGACTATAGTTAGTAATATATTGTATACTTGAAAATTGCTAGAAGAGTATATCTCAAATATTCTCATCAGAAAAAAAGATAAGTATATAAAGTGATGGATATGTTAATTAACTTCATTTAATCATTTCATAATGTATATGTATATTAAAACATCTCATTGTACCCTGTAAATATATACAATTTTTATTTGTCAACTAAATAAAGCTAGAAGAAATAATAAACATATAAAAGTGAAATCCAATGAATAATTGATAGTTTTTAAAAAAGCACTGTAAAATTTTAAAAGATAAATTGAAACTAGAGAAAAGTCACAATATATATAATAGACCAAAATTTAATGTCCTTAATAAATGAAGCCTGCTGTGGTTTGCATGTTTGTCCCCTCCAAACCTCATGTTGAAATTTGACCCCCAGTGTTAGAGGTGGGACCTAATGGGAGATGTTTGGGTCATGGGGCTGGATCCTTCTTAAATAGATTAATGCACTCCCTTGGGGGTGAGTGAGTCCTAACTCTGTTAGTTCCTGAGAAAGCTGGTTGTTAAAAAGAACCTGGCACCTCCCTCCTTTCTCTCTTGCTTCCCTCTCACCCTGTGATCTCTGCACATGCTGGCTTCCCTTCGCCTTCCATCATGAGTGGAAGCAACCTGAGATCCTCACCAGATGCAGATGCCCAATCTTGAACTTTCCAGTCATCAGAATCGTGAGGCAAATAAACCTTTTTTCTTTATAAATTACCTAGCCTCAGGTATTCCTATATAGCAACACAAAATAGATTGAGACAAAGCCCTAACAGACTGGAGAAAGAGATAACCAAAATATTTGTATAGGCAATTGAATATTTGAATTCATAAGACAATGCAAATTGACAATGTGTCCCTTTTCATGTGGAATCTTTTCTTGCCGAGTTATAAGAGGTACAAATTTTTGGCTGTTCAGCTTGAGACAATAAGTTATCCTAAGCAGAAATGTCTCCAGGCAAAGAGAAGACATTATTTAATAGTAAAACACAAGTGCTGTGCTTTTGTGGTTTTGCTACATTGTTCCTGGAGCATAGCATCGTGTTGTGAAAGAATCAGTTTTCTGGAATCAAGAGAACTGGGTTCAAGTCACTGCCAAGGAGACAGAGAGGCCTCTGCAGCTGATGAGAAATGGGTTCAGGTCCTGTCTATGCAGGAACTCTCTTTACAACCTTGGAAAAGCCAAACTGTCTAAACCTCTGCTTCTTTATCTGTATAGTAGCGATAAACATACCTGCCTACCTGCCTCACCATGCTGTTTGTGAGGACAAAATACATCCATTGTGCTCGTAGTAAGTGTCCCAAAATGGTAGATTGTTTTCTTGCTGTTGTTGCCAGTAATTTGCTGTTTGATGTTGGGCAAATTGCTTAGCTCCTGGCTACACTGGAGATGCTGGGGCTGCCTCATCTACCTCCTAGGGTTAGAGTGGAGGTCAAATGAGAAAATGGAAACAATGTGATGTGGTTTAGATGGGAGGTGTCCGGAGCGAGCCTGGGGAAACAGAACCTATACCATGGGGACAGGCCCTGGAGGACCCAGAGGGCAAGTGAGCCAGTGGGCAGCAGGAGCACACATGGGCCACAGCAAGCAGCCTCTGCACATGCATTGAGGTACTCAGAATAACCCCCTTCTGGTTCCAGGAGCTTTCTATGTGCCTTGTTTCCAGTTAATTCCCACAACAGTGTCATGCAAATATTATTACTCAAATGAGAAATATTCTCAAATAAGAAAACTGAGACTCAGCAAGGTTAAATAACTGGGCCAAGGTCACACAGTTTGGAGATGTCACAGCAGATGCCCCCTTCTGCGGCTGGGAGAGGATGTGATGCCACAGCAGCTGCTGCCCACCCCTCTCATCCTGCCAAGAGCCATCCTGGGCAAACCAGCTAAGCTGGGCAGTGGGGGGCTGCTCCGGCTGGAGAGGAACGGTGTCCCCAGAGCCCACTCCGCTCTGGCGCAGACGCTGATCCACGGAGACTTCACAGCCAACGCTATGTGCTCTCTGCTGAGCCTCTCATGACCACCAGGGGGCCTTCACAGGGCCTCTGCAGATAAGAACGAGCTTGGTTCCCCGGACCAGCTTGTGTTTGAAGATGGCTTTAAGCCCACTGGATCACAGCATGTCCCCAGTAACTTGTTATGAGGACAAAGGCAGCACCCTCACCCTCTCACTTACCTTACCAGCTGCCTTACAGTTCTGCCACTTGGCACAAGAAGAAGAGAAGAAAGGGTTCTGTACAACCCAATCCCAGCCAGCCACTCCACCTGCAGGATTCCAACTCTTTTGATTTCTCCTTCTCTCTCTCTCTCTCTCTCTCTCTCTCTCTCTCTCTCTCTCTCTCTCTGTCTCTCTCTCTCTCCTCTCTCTCTCTCTCCTTCTCTCTGTCTCTCTCTCACACACACACACACCCTTATAAATAGTGTCCATAACAGACATCAGATAATTGTCATCCTACACAGTTGTGTTCTTGCAGGTTTATAAGAAACAGCTCAGGTCCCATCACTTTCTCCATCTTTACGTTGCTGTAAAATAGAGCAATTTATATATTTGCAGCATTCTTTACAAAACACATTTCATCTTATCTTCAAGCATTTCCTGAATGCTGCTAAGGAGATGATAAACATCTATCATAGATGATAAATATCTATGTGATAAACAACCTTGCAACCATCTGTTTCTAACAGAAGATCACACAAGGCCATTGTAATAGTTCCAAAGAGCATTCATCTCCTATTGAAATGAAATCAGTAAGGCATATGTTAGATTCAGATAGATTCAGATATGCCAACAAAGAATTTCCGGAGTCCTCCAGAAAGAGTAACCTAAAACCATGTTTTTTAGCCTTTGCTGCACAATGGAATCACCTGGAAAGCTTTAGAAAAACTGATGCCTGGGTCCCATCCCAAGTTTCTGATTTGATTATTTTGAGGTGTGGCCTGGTCACCAGAATAGTTAAAAAGCTCCCAGATAATCTAATGTGCAGCTAAGCTTGAGAACCACAGATCTAAAAGATTAGGGAAATCGGGCTCAAGGGTAATGATGAAAGAGCCACGTCTGGACACTCCAGAGGAAGGAAGGTGAAAAATGCTCTTCATTGTGTTCATTCAACTTTCCGTTATCTGCACTAATTGAAGGGAAGACTGTCACAGACAACTGGAAGATCTTAAATTCGAAAGTTCCTTTATAGTCTGCAAGGCATTTGATCTTATTTTAATCTCACCAGAAGCCTGGAAGGCAGACCATGTAGCTATGTTTATCTAATAGAAGAGAAACAGGAGCTTCAGAGAGGTGAGTGTTTTGCAAAGATGTAAGTGGGAGAATCATTTTGAGAACTATAATCCAGAATGTTCAATAGCCCCAAAATTCACACAATGTTAGCTGCACTGTTAAACTCCTTTTTTCCCCCTGAGGAAGAGCAAACTCTGATCACGGGTGAAAAACAGGAAACCTTTTAAGATAAGATGCAATGGTAAAGGAAGAAAACAACTAAAATGAAAAGTTCTTTGGAAAGTGACAATGATGAGCTGACTTCATACTAGGGACAATGAGCAGCTGTTATTGTTGCATTTATTCCCGTGCAGATCGATACCTGAGCAGAAGATTGTTATGGCAACAGAAAGTTAGACAGTCAGGAACTCTCTAGTTTTCCCATCCATGAGAACCTTATATGTAGTCTGCAGCAAGAGTAAAGGTGGGTGTAAGCTTCTGCAAATTATCTTGGTATGGGATTAAAGGTAATGTTAAAATCTTTCAAAGAACTAAGATGATATTAAAAGCAAAATCATCATAATATTAAGCTAATCAGATTTTCAAAGAGTAAATTTTTCAAACCTTTGAGATTTTAGGTTGCACTCTCAGAGCTTTGGAAGCTGGTTTTGGGGGCGTGGCATTTCATGTTTTCCCATCCTCTTTCTTATAGCAGCAACACCCCTCTTCCGCTTCATGTGGTCCTAATGGAGCTGAGATCTGGTGCCCCAGGCCCCCACATGGGCACATGATTCAGGCTGGGTCACTCATAGTACCTCATCCTCCAGCAACAGTAACTGGTCCAAGGCTGGCAGGCATCCCAAACAGCAGCAATCAAGGTGTGTGTTGGTTACAGATCAGTTACTCCAGCATCTGCAAAGATAAATCTCCAATCTCTGTGGTTTAACAAACAGAAGTGTATTTGTAATTCATATGAGTCCAATATGGCCTTCATTCAGGGACCCAGGTTCCTTTCATCTTGTGGCTCCATCCTCTTCTTGGGCCTCAGAGTCCTCTGCATTCAGCCAGCAAATGGGGAAAGAGGATAGAGAATCACTTTTGGAAGGTTTTTATGGGCCAAGCTGGAAGTGGAGCCTTTCACATCAGCTCGCATTCCATCGGCCAAACTCAGTCACATGGCCACTCCTGAGGCAAGGGAGGCCAGGAATACCATCCAGTTGGGAATTCAGGAGAATGAAAAAGCAGGTTTGGTAAACAGCTAGCCAGGCTCTGCCACAAGGTCTTTCTCTGGGAGTAGTACATGAGTGTTGGGAGTGCTAAACTGGGGTCACGGCAGCTTGGAGTACCAGCGGCCATCTTTCCTAGCTGCGGAGAGTATGGCACCACACTGAAAGAATAGTTAACCTCCACACGGGGAAAGAGAGAGGGAAAGGGAAAGAGACTGAAAGGAGGAGGAGGAGGAGAAGGAGAAAGAAGAGAGGGGAGGGGAGGAGAGAGAACATATTCCGTTGTAGGAACTTCTTTGGTCAGCAGCAACCCTGGATCTTCCAGTTCTGGGCACCATCAGGACCAGCTACATAATTTGCAGCTACATACACGCAAAATGAAATGTGGAGCCCCTTCTTAAAAAGTTCTTAAGAATTTCAAGACAGCAGCAGTCTTATCCGGCTGGAACGCTTGCAGGTAACCACATCGCTGCCCCATCTCCTTTATGGCTATTACACATTTAGGTGCTCAGTAAATCTTTGATGAACAAATGAATGGATTCTTAAAAAGTTGTATTGACTACTTACTATGCGCCAGGCTCATCTTGAGAGATACAAACTGAAATCAGACATGGACCCTGGCCTCCAAGAACTATAATCTGCCCTAAGTAAGCTCTATGTTGGTGTCCATATGCACCTATCTGTCAGGTGCATTTATGAAGTACCTACTGTGTACACAGAAGGTAGAGACACAGAAGGGAAAGACCTGCTTCCTGCACTTAAGGATTTCACAAACTACTAGAGGCAGGGGAACAGTGGGGATGGGGAAGAAGTGACAGCAAAACCATATGCATCTACATCACTGTGTGGTAAGTACAGTGACCGAAGATTTGGGAGCCGTGGTGAGAGCACGTGAGGATCTATATTGCCGAGAGGCAGCAGCAGGGCAGCACGTGGAAGGAGCCCTGGTTTCCTATTGTGTGACAAAACGTAATTCACCTCACCTCCTGGTCAAGATCACTTTGTAAACTGTAAAGGACCATTCAAACATAATAAAGGAGTTTCTTGATGACAAAGCCATTTCTGTCCATAGCAGTATCATTGGCTGGCTTATTTGGACAGAAGACATACTTCTCCCATTCCTTTTACAGTTGGGAGCAGCTTCTTTGCTAGCGGCTCGATTTCTTTTCTGTAATACTAAGGAGAGGCTAACCTCAACTATACCTGCTTTTGCCCTGGGTTTTAGAGCCTGGACACTTAGCGAGAGCCTAGGAGAGGCCCATGGCCCTGAGCGGGTGCCAGGAATGGCTTCTAAGCAGTTAGCTGCACTACTCAGTTCTCCCAGAGAGGAACAGCTTGTTCCTGGAATGTAATTTTCCCCAAATCAAATCCTAGCTGGGAGGGGGAAAACTGGGCTCAAAAACTTCCAAGTTTAACTGCAGAGCTTTTGAGAATGTTGTATTTGTTCCAGCAAGGGAATTGTAACTGGAATGCAATACAATAAAACATTCTAGAAAACACTTCCCAACTTCTGTTGGCTTGTGAACACCTTTCTCAGTAATATAAAAAGTCTTGAATATCTTTAGAAACTTTTATAAAAAATCATTTTTCTTTAAGATGATAAATGATTTTTATGTAAATGTTTTTATTTTTAGATTAGCACCTTTCTAAATATTGCAATGCTAATTTAATACAATATGTAATAATATTCTTAAAAGGAAACAGACATCAATTTCCCCTTTTAACAAATGACTCGGGGTGTTAAATTAATTTAAAATAATTGTCTAAAAAAGATTTGTTGGTGAATAAATTTTGAAGTAACATACTGTGTTTTGTTAGGGGACAAGATGAATTTTAAGACATTGCCTGAAATTTACATGGTGAATGATGGCATCAAAAACAGACATAAACTTTTTTCATTACCTACTATTAGAACTCTTGAGATTTCCCCTAAGTTATTTTGGTACATTTTAGTGTTTTATTTCTAAATAGCAAGAAGAGGGAAGAAGGTTTTAGGTTGCTATTTGCAAGCATGTCTCAGAAAATAAAACATATGGATGGGACAAGTATTTTCATCAAAGGAAAAGTCAGATTAGGTATAGTGTCGCTATCACTGTTTAACATGACTTTTCAAAGTATGAAAGAATCTTGGTTGCAACTGTGGAAGAATTTTAATCAAATAACTAGAACAAGAATCTGAGTAAAGAGCATCTTTAGGCTAATTTCAGAACTATTATCATTTGTGTGCAGTCATTAACTTATTGCATGTCAACATGAATGTTCCATAAGTACTCTGTCTTTAAACAATGCTTCATTGTGGAATTAAGTACCTATATGACCAAGTATAAAACAAATTGTAACTTCCTTTTTAGTGTGGGGGGCTTGATTAGATCCTCATTCAAAGCAATAAACTGCAAGAATCATTTGTTGGGAAGAGCGAAATTTGAATATGGACTGTGTTTGTTAGGAGTGATAGTGGTCGTGTAACTATGTAGAAAAAAAATCTCATTCCTGTGCAGTGCATACTGAAGTATTTAGGGGCGTAATGTCATGATGTCTGGGATTTATGTTAAAATACTTCCCCAAAAAACAGATAAAGCAAATATGGTGAAATATTAGTAACTATTAAATACTGATTATGGGTATATGAGGCTCCTTAAATTTTTCCCTCTACTTTTTTGTGTTTGAAAATTTTCATAATTAACAAGTTTTAAAAAAAAAAAACCAATAAAGTTAAAAAAAAAAAATGCAGTCACTGAGTGCTCCAACCCCCACCCACTGGCTCTGGCGGCTAGTGGTGTTGAGCTGGGTGTAGACAGGCTGCGCGTCCCAATCTTCAGCGTGCTTTACCTGTGCCCTCCAGATGCCAATGGCCTGTCATCAGATACTCACAAGGAGGCTCTCAAACTCTTTTGTTCTTTTATTTGTGGTTATTGTGTTTTTAAAAACAGAAATGGAAGCAGACATCATTAATCTCTTTAACAACCTGAATCCAGAGGAACAACGTCTGGACCCTCATGAATTTGAGTGCCACCAGCTGGGGTCGGCTGCACTGGGACAACCAGTGTCTGCGGAGGCCAGTGGGTTCTCTCCGTCATGGCTGAGGTTGGCAGGGAAGGTTTTCAGTGGCAGCCAGTTACTTAAACTTAAAAAAGAACACCACGTTGAAAGCCTCAGGTCTTCCTTTCTTTGGGGAGAAGAGGTCCTTGTAAGGTGGGAAGGAGGGAGGGAGGAAAACAGTAGACATTCCCTTACCCGGCCTCCTCTGAACCTCCCCCCGGGTTAACCATCCCCTCGAAAATACATGCGGCCCCACACCCAGGGCACCCAGAAAGCTCACGGCTTGTAGGCGTTTTTCTAGTTCTCCCCCAACACTTTTGCCATCTGCTTATACCAAGAGTCGCTTTTGCTTGTTCCAAAACTTGTTTATGCCTCTTGGTCTTACAGTTACGATTAAAGAATGCAAACCAATAAAACTTAAGTGTAGAACTCCCACCAGACAACACACACGTCATAAGAAAGTGAACACAGCTTGGACCTACATCAAAAATTTGGCAACTGAATGAACTTTTTTATGTCCTCAAATAAAATATGTAAGATATTTAAGGTGTATATTTTAATTTAAGTGATTCTCAACTTGCACCAATGATGTTAATAAACCAATAAACTTGATAGTGTTTGTGAGAGGTTTTCCACAATAGTGATTCTCTGTTCAGATTCGAGTGAAAATAATCCGAAACCAGATCATTAAAAAAGAAATTTTTTCCCCACTGAGCTTGGTCAGGGAACACATGGATTTTCCCCCTGTTGACGTATCTCCTCCTGGCATTTTATTTAGACTACTATTAAGATCCACTTGCATTTTCTGAGCATGCTCTGGTAGCTGGGGGTAGACACTTTCCCCACCCATCCCCTTACACCCCACTTGTTCAACCCCAGAGTGTGGGGGGAGGCCGCCCGGCCTTCCAGATTTGCCAGGCGTGATCCCTGCCATGAGTAACCCACATGCCCATCATCAAGATCTAACCATGTCAGAAAATAGAAGGACAGTGAAGCTTGTACAAAGCTCTTCTAGAACATTTCACTCAGGTGCCTCGAGGTCATTAGGGGTCTGGGCATCGCTTCCTGGGGAAAGCTGGAGAGCAGGTGTGACTTCCTGTAACGGAGACCTGGGCTCTTCAGAGCAGCAAGTCTGAGGCCTCGAAGCTTATCCTCTGGGAGGAGCCGCTGGGGATTAGCTGCATCTTACATGATGACACTGCGGGGTGGGGTAACAGGCAACCTACCTCCTCCCCCAGCTACTTTTCTTGGAAAGCAGCTTAGACCCCACCCTAATGCCAAGGTAAGAGATGAATTAGACCACAAGTAGGTAGAGATGTAGCCTTTGGTCCTGTCCCATCATAGCCCAGGACTCAAGGACTCAGGGGCAGAGGCTGTTGGTGCAGGGACAATCTCACTGCCCATGGAGACCTGGCGACAGTTTAAGGCGGAAGAAGTGTGTCCCTCTCTGAGCCTGTTTCCCCATTGACTAGCTGAAGAGAGTGGATCTCTTCACTTGCCCGCCCATGCGGCTGTGACCCACCTGCAGGGGTGAGATCAGCCAGTCGCCAGCAGAGACTGGACACCACCCAACAGGCCCCTTATTACCCACGGAGTAGGGGTGAGTGGGACATCCCTGAAGTTGGGGTGGGAACTCAGGTCTTGCAAAGAGGCAGGGCAACTCTCCCCCTTCCCGGCAGAAGCAGGAGATGGGGACGGGGCCGTGGTCTGTCTGCCAAGACCTTGAATCTGTCAGTCAGGGAAGAGGCTGCTCCAACAGACTTGCGCAGGAGAGAGGGGGCCCCACGCAGCTCCAAGCCCCAGCTCGGCTTTATGTCGGGAGGAATAGGGGTGGGGGCCGGGGAGAGGTTGCTCCATCTTACAGCAATGTCTTGGGATGGGGTCGCCTCTTTGTTCTCATCGGGGGTGGGTGGGGAGGTTCCAGGACCCAGCGACCAGGTCACCAGCCCATCATGCCCTCCTGCAGGCGGCTCAGCTCCTGAGCAGGGGAGTGGTAGCGGTCAGTCGGTCTGGGGCGCCCGGAACTCGGGCATGCTCCAGGTCCGGGGCGGCGGCTGCGTGTCCCGCTCCACGTCCTCGGAGATGGTCCGGATGTCGCTGGCGAACGGGGAGATGCGCGCGCGGGTCTTGAAGGTGGCCAGGCTGCCGCGGGGCCGCAGACTCCACTGCCGCGTGAGCTTGTGGGCCTCCTCCTCCTGCTTCATCCTCTCCAGGACTTCCTGCAGCACCGAGCGGAAGAGCCGGGACACCTCCTGCACCTCGGGCTCGTGCTCTGCCATCAGCTGCCGGAACCTGGGCGGTGGGGGAGGGCACGATGGGGCCACGCGCCGGCTACGCGCGACAGGCGCATGGCAGCCTCTAACCCCTAACCCCGAGGTCATCCTCCAGGTCAGTTCCCATTTCGTCCACTCCGCCCCGCTTCTGGAGTGAATCAGGAACCACCCCCCACGTTGCTGCTACAGCTTCAGGCAATCCTGAGTTCAAATCCCAATTCTGCCCCGTCTGGCCTCCACGAGCCTCAGCTTCCTCGTCTGTAAAGTGGGGTAACAGCTACGTTTTTCTAAGATTTAATGAGCTAACGCATGAAAAGATCCTGACACCCGAGGTCGTCGATGCCACGAAGGGGACCCCTCCACTGTGGCAGCCCTGCCGATGTGACACTTTCAGGCTCACCCTCTCCCGCCCCTTCTCCACCCGCTGGCTAGCACAGTCTCTCTGAAATGTGTATCTGGTTATGCCACGGCCCTGTGCCTGCCACTTTCTGGGTGGGGTGAGCTGTTTGCCATGCGCAGGGGTCCCCTGCTGCTTCCCCAGACCACCCTGCACTCTAGCCAAGAAGAGTCACATGTGCCCTCCATGCCCCAGGTTCTCCAGGGTCCCTATTTGCTTTCCTAAGCCTTTCCTCTGCCCAGATTGTCTTTGCTTAGAGCTCAAGAATTAACTTCAGCAAATCTGTTTAATACAGGTTCCCTCCACCAGACGGAGAGTCGGGACTTCTCAAACTTCTCATCAGTGACGTAAGACCAGAAATGAGACAGGAAGATCATGCCTGTGTGAGTGTTCCCAGCCGTCCCCTCACCTGTGGGTTTGGTTTCCCAGCTCAGGTCTCATCAGCAGCACGTGGGACTCCACCCCACCCCTGTCCCCCGTGCTTGTGGCATGGATGCACTTTGGGGGCTTCCGTGGGGCAGAATAAAAAAATGGGAGAGGGTAAGGTTCTCAGCCTGGAGGAAGGGAAGAGGGTGGTAAAAAGACTACAGAACCGAAGGAGTGTGGAGGGGGCTGAAGGAGAGGAGCTTTTAAGGAGAATTCCAAAGAAAAAGGTGTGCCATAGATGCTGATGTTGGTTACGTGATGGGTGAGGGAAGATTCAGGGAGACTAAGGGGAATTTTTAAATGTTTGATTGTGCGTTTGTACTCCTTTGCAAGGAGAAGTGCAGATGAAGAACTTGAGAAATGCAGTTAAAGAACTCGAGTTATTTTGAAATTACTCTTGGTTGTTTGGACTAGATGCTTCTTTGACTTTACTACCAATCCTACCAAGACAGGACCATGCGGCCAGAGCTTACGTTTATGTGGCTAGTTTTATATTCAGGAGGATTGTTGTACCCAAGCTCTAAATGTTCAGTGCCCCCGAGCTCTGAATCCTTCACACACACACACACACACACACACACACACACACACTCACACACATACCCCACAGGCAGACTAGTGTGCAAGCTAATATAAAATGGATAATTTAGAAACCAATTTTGGAGATGTCGTCTGGGAAGGCTTCTCTAAGAAGGTGATATTGAAAATAAACTGGCAAAGGAGCAGGAGGCAACTGTGTCCAAATCCAGGATGAAAACAACCCAGCAGGGAGAACAGGAAGCCCAAGGCCTTGGGTTCTCTCCCATCAAAACTCGCTTTCCTCCAGGAGCTGCCCCCTGCCTCCGTCTGAACGCCCAGCCCTGGCCTGGTATTCCAGGGCCTCTCTCAGATTCCTTTTCCTCCCTTGCTCCTTCTCACAGATAACTGGGTCATCCAGGCCCCTGGCTCTAGTCCTGTGGCCTCGGGCCCCTAGCACTGCAGCCGCCCTCCCTGGAGCCTGCAGCCCCGCCATGGTCCCCGCCGCGTGCTCACCTGAGGATGGCAGGCCCACAGTAGGACGGGTGGATCTTGGCACAGACGTCCTCCAGTTGCAGCCGCTCACCAGGGCTGAGGTCGTAGGCCGGCCGGGGCGTGCTGGCCAGCCAGCTGTAGTCCACGCCGGTGCACACCTTCCGGACCGCGTTGCTGCGCTCCCGCTGCTGCCTCTCGGCCTCTCGCATCTGCCCCGCCAGCTCCATCATGAGCGTCTCCAGCACCATCTCAGCTGGGCTCCGGGAGGACAGCCGGGGCGGGGCCTCGGTCCACCGGAGCCAGGGGATGAGGGACATGGCCCCTGGGCCTGCTGAGACAGGGCAGGAGTGGGTCTTTTCCTGGGCCCCTCCGTCAGATAGGGTGGAGAACTGGGAAGCCCATGGGGGAGGGAGGAGAGCAGGGACCCAGATGAGAAGACCTGTTCTGCCCTCACAGCTGGGTGACCTTGGGTAGGTCACCTAACCTCTCTGAGCACTCATTTCTAATTCTGTAAAACAAGATAGAGCTGTTGTGAGAAGCAGTCGTGAATAAATTGGTACGTTGTAAGTACAACATAGAAGTAGGAGACTCTGCTGGTTATGACAGTTCTTAAAGCATCGCTGTGAGCGAGCCCAGGGCGCCTCCTGATCCCCACTAACTCCAGCCAAAGCAGGGAACATACTGGGCATGGCTGAGCACAATCTCACGCCTGTGATTTAAGAGGAAAACACACACACACACACACACACACACACACACAGACTCACACATTTAGAACAGATGCTTACATCCTATGTCAACCTAACAGGAAAACACCCTAAGTTTCTAAATGCCTTCAGCCCACTGCTGAAGGACACTTAGAACTGTCTGGGGTTGACATTATCCTGAAGAAACCGAACTTACCCACCCTTCATCATCATTCATTCATTCCGCAAGCATTAGTCGCACACTGTGCACACATCTGGGGAGGCCCAGAGCCATGAAACCAAGGCAGGGACCCTGCTCTGCAGGAGACGCGAGACTTGATGAGTAAAAGCCGTGACATCCATGCAGAGCGGTAACTGTGATGGGGTCGCTTAGAGCCAGCGTTGGCGGGGGAGGGTGACGCGTGTCTCTGGATGAGGAAAGGGTGGGGAAGGCTTGTGGATGGGACCGGGCCGAAGGGTACACGCAGGCCTCCAGCACGTGGGCTGAGGGAAGGCGGGCCCGGGTGGAGGGGTCAGCCCGGCACCGGGTGAGACGGCAGAGCAGAGTGGCAGGTGTGAGAGCAGGGACCGTGCCTTGTCATTGTGGGCACAGGGGCCTGTGCGACGCAGGTTTGGTGAAGGACGGACTGACTGGATGAATGAATGAATGAATGAATGGGGAATGGGCTGCCCCGTTGCCTGTGCCTCTGACAACAGTCACGGGAGTGACATTCCCAAGCTACAGCCTGAAGGGGGTCTTCGAGTTTCCGCACCTCCCCTTTGCACACCCTTCCCCCCACAAGGAGCTCCCAGGTGCAGGCACAGGGCATCCTCTTCCTGCCCAGACCTCCCGGATGCGCAGAAAAGAGATGGGATGAACTCAGTCTCAACAACATGGTCATGAGGGGGGCGCCACCTCCTGAGGACATGCACCTTTGTAGGCAGCCCTCCCACCACCCTGCACCCCTAACGATTAACCTGGAGAAATGAGTTGTTAGTGGTGGAGAATCAGACACAAAGGGGAACATTATTACTGGGTAGCAGTAGCCTTCTGGGATGCCACAATTAAACTTCCTACTTACCCATGGAGATTTGAACCACCAACTCCCTTAGCAGCCATCATAATTCAGAAATCTGAAATTGGGGGGCCTCAGAGTATGCCGCTGACCCCTTCCTGGGAGGTTGGGAGGTGAGGACAGACCATCAGACCATGCTCTTGGGGTCAGGGACAGCAAGGAAGTCTTCTTCTCAGCCTTCAATTATGCCCCGAATAATGAGGTTGGGCGATAGTGTGTGTGTTGAGGGTGGGGGTGGGGCGTGCTCTGTCCTGAGAGCCATGAACACCAGGAGCCTCTGCCTGGGACCAAGGGGTCTCATCGCTTCAGGCACAGGGAGATGTTGCAACTGAATGTGTCACCTTTCCTGGAGTGTTTGATGCTTAATGCCAGAAAAGTGAATTGGTGGCATTTCAGGCGTTCACTGGACACCACTGAAGGGTGCCGGAACACGTGTAGGTCACTCCTTCCCAGGGTCGTCCACACTGGCAGGGCTGTGCGCCCTTGGGAGCTCGGGCCTGCAGAAGGGGCCCGCTTCTGCAAGGAAGTGGGCGGTGACCCCAGGGTGGGCATGTCTCTGGCACCCCCAGACTCCTGGCTATGAGGCGGGGCGAGGCCAGAAGGGCAGAGTGCGGCCTGAGCATGGCCACTTGGGGTCCCTCTTCCCTGGGTGTCAGGCTCGTGCTCCTGACCTGAGGGCCCCTACAGGGGGGTGCTCTGGCACTCGCCTCTCCCTATGCCAGGTGGCAGGGGCTGGGCGGGGTGGTGCCACCTGAGTCCTGAGGTGTGGGTCTCACAGGGGGAGGAGGGTGTTCTGAATTTTCTCCTCCCTGCCCTCCGTACTCTCCTCAACTCGGGCCAGGGCTGGAGGCTTTGGCGCAGACAAGGTTTCTGCTGGAGCTATTTCTGTCCCTGGGGCCAGCTGTTCTCCCAGGAGGCTCTTCGCCTGGTCTGATTAAGTTCTTACTGCAAAGGAGGGTGGGAGAGAGAGGGCGGAAGGGAGCAGGGGAGAACAGGGACAGAGAGGCAGGTGGCAGGCCAGACGGACGCCAGACGGACGCCACCTTAGCCCAGGGCATCCCGGGACCTGACCCACGGCGGAGGCCAGGGAACAACGTGGTACCAGGTGTAGTCTGTTCAACAATAGCAAGAGTGACCTTCCCGGGTGCTGTGCACAGTTCGGGTTCTGCCCCTCCTTGCTCTGGATTAACACAGCCAACTCCTCAGCGCGAGCTCCAAGGCCCCTCACCCTCCGCCTGGCCGCCCTGCCCGGGGCAGCGCCACGGCGACCTCGGAGCATTCCCACACAGAAAGCCTGCTTCCCGCTCCGCCAACGGCACGAACTCTCCGCCGCAAATGCACGAACATTGATAGAATGCTTGTTTAAAAAAATTAGGATGACTGGGGAAATTTGAATATGAGCTGGATATTAAGGGACGATCATTCGTTTTCTTAGTATAAAAATTGTATTAAGGGTGGGGAATATCGGCATAGACCAGTCTTAGGAGGTGACGCGGACGCGCTTAGGGGTGTCTGCATGTCTTACATCCGAATAGTTCGGCAAGGGTATGTAAATATGCACACCCACAGATGAATACGCAGGGCAAGTATGGCAAAGTATTAACAATTGGTGGATCTGGGGGTATTTATGGGTGTTTATTGCACTATTCTTCCAGCTTTTCTACATGTTTGCACATGTTCGTGATTTAAAAGTTGGAAGAAATCTAGCTCAACACTTGCTTTTTGCAGGAAGCCTTCCCGACTCGTTCTGCGCGGTGGGCTTGCTTTGTTCCCCAGCGCCTCTGCCCACGGCTTCCCTGCTACTCGCTGGTGTCACTGTGGCGTTCCCCTCCTCCCACGGGCCTGGGTGGGCGTGGGGTCTGGAGACTGAAGGTTCTCACCCACTCACCCACTCACTCGAGACTCAGCAGACACAGGGGCCTGTCTGTGACGTGCTGGTCCCTGTGCCAGGTGCTGGGGCTCCCTCGGGAGCGTGCACTCGAGAGAGGGAGCGGAACAAGCGAGGAGCGACTGCAGCGCTGCAGGCGCAGCCCTCCGGTACGGAGGGGCACTCCCGGACCTCGGCAGGACAGCCGGTGAAGGGACAGACACCCGGGAAGCTCTGCCGAGCACGCGCTGCGTGACCTGGCTCAAGCTCGTTAGCCAGCTGGGCCGTGTGTCTGCGTTTATAAAATGGGGTTACTACGCCTGCTCGGCCCTCTCTGCCGGGTTCCTGGGAGGCTGAAGTGAGACAAAGTATGTGGAAACGTTTGGTAAACTATAAAATCCTGTGCAATGATCGCGGTTGTAGGTGTTATGACACAAACAGGTGGATTCATGGCTAAAGAATTCGGAGAGCCTTAAAGGGCATGTCACCTTGTCCCTGCCCGTAGCTGGAGAGAAGGGACAGACGGAATGCTGACCAAATCGAGTGACGCACAAAGCGAGAGAAGAAAGGAAAGCCAGCTAGGAGGATGGGCTGGGGGCCCTGTGATTCCTCTGTGAGGACCTTGGGGAGGTGTGTCCCTCCTGGGCTGGGAGCTGGCGTGGGGACAGGGCTGCTGCTGTCCAATGACGCCTGCCTTCCGTTCCCTCTCCCCACCCTCCTGTACCCAGGCCTGGTCCCCACTGCCCGGCTCACAGCCTCTGACCTCAGGGGCATGCTTGGTGGCCTGGCGACGCCCCCACTCTGCGTTTGCTCGCCCTCCGGCTCAGGCTGGTGTTGGGGAAACCGTGCAGGCTTCAGCAGAGAAACCCCGAATTCAGCTCCTATCCCTTGCCCTCCCTGCCAGAGGCTGCCTGTGTCCACGTCAGCTTCGTGGCTCTGAGCCTCAGTTTCCCCACTATAAGGGGGTAATAAGGGGACCTACTTCAGGTTACTGTGAAAATCAAATAAGGTAATGTCTGTGTAAGTGTTTCATAAACTAACGAGGAGCTGGTGCCCCTAGATCTGTGGCTGCCATTGTCACTTAACGCAGAGATTCTTAACCTGGAGTCCTAGGCAGAATTCAAAGATTTATGAATTGAATGGGGGGAAAATCATGTTTATTTCCACTAACGTTTAAGTGAAATGTAGTATTTCCTTTAGTTACGATGGAGGGCCACAGACCACAGTAGTATCAGTAGCACCTGTGACTTTATCTCCAGCAGAGCTCAAAGATGTTTTCATAACACTTTAAAGTTGTTATTCTTGAAATATCAGGTATGCTCATCGCTACTATGAAATCATGGCGTTTATTAGGCCTGTCACTAGATTCCATTATTTTGCATGTTGATAGCGATGCACATATATTACTATATCACAATTTTTTTTTTTTTTTTGAGACAGAGTCTCACTCTGTTGCCTGGGCTAGAGTGGCATGGCGTCAGCTTAGCTCACAGCAACCTCAAACTCCTGGGCTCAGGCGATCCTCCTGCCTCAGCCTCCCGAGTAGCTGGGACTACAGGTGCAGTCACCACTACACCCAGCTAATTTTTCTATTTTTAGTAGAGACGGGGGGGGGTCTCACTCTCGCTCAGGTTGGTCTCAAACTCCCAAGCTCAAGCAATCCTCCTGCCTCAGCCTTGCAGAGAGCTGGGATTACAGGCGTGAGCCACCTCGCCCGGCCCACAGATTGTTTTTAAAATATATTTTGATAGGTGTGTTTCAATAGAGCTGTTTCCTTTGTAATCCAATGAACTTAATTGTATGCATTTAGAAGGATTTTTTTCTGACAGTGTATTTATAGGGTTCACAGACTCCCACGGGGTTCAAGGGCACAAAAAATAAAGGCCTCCTGGATTGGTGCAAGCTTGACCCCAGCCCTGGTCCTGGCTTCTGCTTATGGGGTGGGGAGAGCTGATCCCCCGTTTCAAGGAAAGCTCGTGGTGCAGCCGTGGGTTCACCCAGAGCACAGCGGGAAACCCTTCGCATGTTCTGTCTCTGCCCTCGGCGTCACTCGCCCAAGCCCTTTATCTCCTATTCTCTGATCTTCTCTCTCCTCCTTCCTTTCCCCTTCATTACCCCTTCCACTCCCGCGCTCTCTGAGCCTTCCCTGCAGCCTATTTTTGAACATCCCTGAGGTTAATGTCTTTTCCATTGCTCCCTGGGAGACACTACTGCCAGCTGTGGCTCATTAGCTATGCTGGAAAAACCTCCCCCAGGCCTCACGGGCAAGAGTCATCTCTGGTTCCAGGCAGTTAGCAGTCAGAGGGGAACTAGGGATGTCTCAGCGGTGGGAGCAAGGGGGGGCCTTGCTCGGAGCTGGAAGCAAGGCCCGGCCTCCCTGCAGGAGGGGTGAGAGCCTCAGCACTTCTATGAGTGCCAAGGCCCTGCACCAGCCTTCTGGCCCCTGGTGAGGGACAGTGCAGTCCCTTGGGCCAGGAACGCTGGTTTCGCAGTGCAAAGGGAGCCACACCCAGGGGACCTGGCCCAGGCTCCTCCACCTTGAAGCTGAGCTGGGTGTCTGCAGGCAAGGGCCATGGACACCGAGCGGCACTTACTCCCAGCCGTCCCCGAGCAGGCAGGCTGGCCGGGCAGACGCCTCTTCGTAGGTGCAGACAGTAGGTGCTCCTCTCTCTGACTAAGCTTCCTCCCAGCCCTGTTTTTGTAAGGCCCAAGTCCAACTTCACAGATCGCAAATTGACCTTATTTCTCTTTGACATCACAGAAAACCTGCAATCCGCCAAGCCAGGTCTGACCAGGCCTGCCCTGTGGGTCCCCCACCCCGCTGACAAACATCTGCTCATCTCTCAGGACCCCCCTGCAGCCTGCCCCTCACTGGCCCCCTTGAGGGAGCACTGATCTCCAAGGCCACCAGGCCTGGCACGAGGGCCCATGAGCACAGCATCTGTAAGAGACGTGTTTCTCATTGTTTGGGTCGTATTCCTCCCTCCCCCGCACAGCCATGCACTCTGCGAGGGCACAAGCTGCGTTTGTTGGATCTGCTGGCACCCAGTAGGCTCTTGGTAAGCGGTTCCTAAATGAATGAACGAGTGAATGGCTGTCGGTTCTCCTCACGCTGAGGCAGAGGTGCAAGCAGGAGGGAGCGAGTGTGCGGGTCCGACTTCCCTAACTGGAGGGGCTGATCCCCCAGAAACTCTGCCCTGATCCCACAGTCACAGCCTGGACTTTCCTTCCAAGGCCAGTCTTCTCCCCAGAGCTCCACGCTGCACCAGTCTGCCCTGGCCTGCTCTCCTGGGTGTGTTATCGGGGACTCACAGGCCGCTTGTGGTCAAGGAACCCAAGGCCCACACGTCACCCATGTGTCTGGAGCATCTTTAGAGCCTGACTCTGTGCCTGGGACTTAGGAGGTGCCCGAATCACAGTTCTCCAATCCATGCAAGGATCTCTGATTAGGCTTCACCTGTCTTCTCCCCGCCCGGGTCCTCTCTGTAAGAGCAGATGAGAAAACGCTGGGGCTGGGTTCTCCCTGAGAGGCTTGCTGGTGCCCAAGCTATGGCCTCCCACGAGTTTATAAAGCAAGGACAGACTCTGGCCCCGAGGATTCTGCAGGGTCTGCCAACTCTGGTGGAGCTGAGGAAAACCGAAGGGGCCACCTGACTGCTCTCAGGCACCCGCCTGCCACACCCCGAGGCCACCCCTCCTGGCTACCGGCCTCAGCACTGCCTTGCACAGGTGCGGCTGCCCTAAGGTGCGGGTGGGGAGGGGCTGGGGACGCCGCCCTCTTACCTGGCTGAGGTCAGCCTCTGCTGAGGCGCAAGTCTGCAGCAGGGTCCTGCTTTTTGCTTCCCAGTCTGGGCCAAGAGAGTATCTGGATCTTTTCAGGGAAGAGCAGAAAGTTCAGCAGCCGCGGGAGGGCAGGGTGGGGAGGGCAGGCGACAGTCTAAGCCTCTCCCTCGTTTTCTCTTCTGCGGCTGGCCGGTGCCTCATGCTTTTCCCTCTTTCCGTCTCCGAGAAGTTTTGCCAGAGAGAGCAGCCCTGACCAGAAGGATCTAGCCTGGGCTGGTGTTTGTGGGGGGGTGAGGGTGTCCCGGGAGGGTGAAGCCACAGCTTCCCAGATGAACCGCGGAGGCGGGCCAGCTCCTGAGCTGCGGTTGCCATGGAGACCCACCTAAGCCTCTTTCCTGGAGCAGCATTATCTACAGAAGGAGTGGCTGACCCGACACACACACGCACACACACACACACACACACACACACACACACACACACACACACGACACTTGAGATGGCCCTGCAACAAGAGAGTGCTTGTGTCCGGATGGCACTCTGGGCCCTTCCTCCTCCAGCCAGCACTCACGGCACAAACTGGGTGTCACCCAACCCTCTGCAGAGTGGCAGGTGCACTTGCTGCTTGCAGATGTGCCCCACAACCAAGTGCGTGGCTCCTGGAGGGGGGTCCCCTCTCTCCACCAACTCCTTCCAACAACAGAGGGGTGACTCCGGCTGCTGAGGCGGGGCCCTGCGATGACACACCTCCACCTTTGCCCTGCCACGGCCCTTACCTGTCCCTCTCTCTGCTCATCTAACGTCTTTCCTTCCCTCGAGGCAAGCTCGAGTGCAGACGGTTCTTCTGACTTTCTGGAGGAGGGGCGGTGCTTAGGAAAAAAATCTAAGAGGAAGAGGGAACGTGGAATATAAAGTATTGATTTTGAGGTATTTGAGGTAAGATTTGGGGCCGGCAGAAGCATCCCAGCCTCCCACACTCACAGCTGGGCCTCCTGCCTGTCTCTGCTCTCTGGACACTCTGTCACTTGCAGACCGTTGGGGCTATAGGCCACGTGTGTGTCAGCCTGTGCCCGGCAGACATTAGGTGGCACTGAACAGACGCACGCTGCCCTGTGAGGGGCGCTGGGGTACAGTAATGGGCTCTAGGTGGCATTGCAATAGATCTTAGGTGATGCAGCGACCTTTGGACACATCTAGTTTTGATTGTGTTGGAAGTAAAGCAGACAGTGCAGCCAGGAAGAAATGAAACTACGGCTCTGAAACTGACGCAGATTGCCCACCGCCTGCCTGCGCGTTTTGATGTCCTCCCTGGGGGGGACGCCGCTCTGTGCTTGCTCTGCGGCTGGTTCCATTCGGCTGGGCCCATCTCCTTCCCTCCTCATCCCTCAAGCACGCAGGGCCTTGAGTCAGGAGCTGGATCACATCTTGACCAGTTCACAGCATGACAGTCCCAAGACTGAGAAGGTCACTTAGGGATGGGAGAGTCCCCCATTTTGGGAAGCTGCTGAAGCTGACCTCTGACCCACAGTTCCCACGGGGCCTCCACCCCAGGGCCAGCTAAGGCCAGAGTGGCCTGAGGCAGGTGGCAGGGAGTACCCACCTCTGAGCAAGTGGCCCGTCCTGGGACTTCCCTAAGAGGTGTTGCTCAGAGATCCAAGGGCAGAAATTCCGAGGCTTGTCCACACGGGGGGTGGGGGGAAGAGGAGGATGAGGAGGCTCTGCCTTCCCTTTGGGAAGGTCGCCAGAGGCAATGAGGACAAGGGGCCAGGGACCAAGTCGCACACACATTCGTGCAACACGTATTTCTAGAGCACCATTCCATGGGGGCACGATGCCAGGAGCCGGCTGAGGCTGGGTAAGCCCGTTCCCCTCCCCTCTCCATGTGCCCAGCCAGGCCGTGGGTGCTGGGTCAGACCAGTGGGAGGTGGAAGGCTGGCAGGCGTGTGGGGAGCAGGGACAGGGTTAGGGCTCAGAGTAAAGTTTTTTATCTCCCTGGTGCACAACCTTGGCTGTACTACTGACCATTCTGTGCTTGAATGAAAAAGTTCACCCCTTTTCCACAGTCATGCCTTCGTCTTAATACTTCTTCCACACACACACACACACACACACTCTTAATGTAAATGAGATCATACAGGCCAACGTTTTGAGCCAGCAGAGGAAAGATCCCGTTGCAGCCGCGTGCCAAGGCAGGATGGAGCTGCAGGACTCCTGACCCTGTGACGCCGGGGACACGCCGGGCACTCGCCTACGGATGAGCAGAGTTCCGGCACACACCACCCCGCCCCCGTCCAGACACGGCCGGCCCCTCCCCTGCGTGTTCGGGTGAGGGTGATGCGGGTGACCAGGAGAGGGAGGTCTCCCTACCCCGCCTCCGCCTCTGCCTGCTGCCTTGAGGCATAACTCACAGGGGGCTGGGTGCGGGTGTGGACTGCCCCTTTATTTTGATCCTTTGGCCTGCGGGGGCTGCGATGACCCTCACTGAGTGTGAATTTCTACCAGGGAGAAAAGGTGGTGGTTGTCTTTTTCTCTCATTGGGCATCAGGGGAGGTTGCAGCCCTTCAGCTGGAGAAACACCGTGGGGCCCACAACATGGCCTCATAGGTGGCATCCGATTAATAAATTGGTGACGTGGAATTATGAAGCCATCGGGTACGAGGCTGGATTTAAAACTCCAGGGAGGTTAGCGAAGAGCCCTGGCTGAGCGTGGGGGTGTGCGTGCTCCTTCGGTTCCCTCCTCCTGGTGTCTTTCCGGGCTGAGGGGACTCTTCCAAACCATTTCTAACACTCAGCTGTGCATGGGGGTTTCTGAGTCCTGCAGGTCTGTGTAGCCCAAATCCTGAATGAGGTTGAACTAAACTGACAGAACGTTCATGCGACCCGCGGCTCCCCACACCTTTCACGCTGGGCAGCCCTCTTTCTGTTCCTGTGGCTACATCTTCTCTTCAGGTACCACTGACTGAATGTCTGTGACCCCCCTCAAATTCATATGTTAAAATCCCAGCTCCCAAGGTTATGATATGATGAGGTAGGGCCTTTGGGGGTGGTTATGTCATGAGGGTGGAGCCCTCAGGAATGGAATTAGTGCCCTTATGGAAGAGGCCCGAGAGAGCTCCTTGCCCCACCCACCACATGAGGGCGCAGCGAGGAGACGCTGTCCATGAACTAGGAAGTGGGCCCTTCGCAGACGCTGAATCCACTGGCACCTTGATCTTGGAATTCCCAGCAACCAGAACTGTGAGAGATAAATTTCTGTCATTTATAAGCCACCAGTGTACGGTATTCTGTCACAGCCCAAACAGACTAGGGCACCAGGACAGCAAGCGTCGTGTCTGTGTTGGGTGGAATTCCGTGTTACTTTCTCTTGTCATAGTCCTGGAAGGCAGCTTGAAAGAGGAGACATTTTGGCAGTCTTCCAAATGACACATGTTCTTGGTGGACTGAGCGAGGAGGGACCCCAGGGATGGGAGGCGAGGGGATTGTACCGGCCACCTCCGTGCACCCTGGCCCAGAGCCCTGTCACCCACAGAACTGCCCAGTGGGCTGCCCGAGTCAGCCAGGAATGGACTCTGGTGGACAGCCCCCCAGGGCTCCAGTTGGTGCTTCACCTCTGACCGCCATAGCTCTTCCTCAGTGCTAGTTCACTGGGGCGAACTCAGCCACCCCCAGCTCCTGTGTCTGGGGCCCGGGAGCAGGGTCGGGGCACTCGCAGTGCTCAGAATTCTCCATTGACTCCCGAGACTCCCCCCTGTTTATGCAGAAGTCAGGCGCCACAGAGCATGCCTGAGGGGCTGCCTAGAGAGGCTGCGGGGAAGGCTCGGCTGTGCTCCTGTTGCCCTGCCCTGGGTCCCTGGGGCCACCTGAGCTGGGAGACATGGCAACAGGAGCCGCCCGCCCTCGTTACCTGGCCTCCTTCTCCACTTAAACACTGTCTCCCTCACCAGCCAAACAGACGCTGAGATGCTCGCGCTCTGGGCTCCAGCTGGGAGACCAGGCTATTCTGCAGGTCCTGGCAGCAGGCACTCTGTCCCCAAGGAGTCACTGAGGCCTCGCTGCACTAGTGCCCTAGCATGGGCGCACAAGGCCTCCCCCACTTCTTCGGCGAAATTTGGTGCTATTAAATTATGCTAGTTTATAACTAACCTTCTTCCAGAGACTGCCTGATGCATAATAGGCATTAAAATACATTGTTTTATGAAATTACTCACGTATTTTTAAAATGCATGCAACGCAAGATCAAATTAAATTTCATTTTATTTTAGAAACAGGGTCTTGCTCTGTTAGGCTGGGGTGCAGTGGTGCGATCCCAGCTCACTGCGGCCTCCTGAGCAGCCGGGACCACAGGCACATGTCGCCACGCCCAGCTAATTTTTTTGTAGAGACAGGGTCTCGCTATGTTACCCAAGCTGGTCTCAAACTCCTGGGCTAAAGCCAAATTAAATTTTTAAAAAACGGATGCTAAGGCCCCAGACTGTGGTCTCAAAATGCTATTTATCCCTAGAAGTAATGAGGGCTCCTTGGGGAGAGGCTGATTCCAGGTATGGGCAGAAATGTACAAGACGAACCTGGAACATCATCTATTACAAAGCAAGGGGACCATCAAAGACTTCTAGGGTCCACAGATTGGGTGGTAATGCTGAGTCTCTGTCGATTTCCTAACTCAGAAGGTTGTATTTTATATGTTCTTGTAGGACAGTGCCTTTATTTGGGGGCAAGTACACTCTGGAGTAGTTGCGGGATATTTTGTCTACAGCTTCCTCTCAAATCATTCAGAAAAAGACTAATGATAATGGGATATACATAAAAATAGAAAGAGCGTGGGCAGGAACTGTGACTTGCTTCTACCCGACGGAATATGGTGAAGGCGACGGATTTGATTTCACCTTTATGTAAGGTTCTGTCTCGCTAGCTGGCTTGCTCTAGAGACTGTCTTGGCCGGTTTGGTGAAGTAGCCAGTCATGCTGGAGAGGTATAGACAGCAAGGATCTGCCAGCAGCCTCTAGGGGCTGACGGTGGTCTCCAGCCTCCGGCCAGCAAGAACCAGGATTCTCAGTCTCGTAACCTCAGAGAAATGAATTCTCAACTGTTAACATTTCATTTGCACACTTCCTCTGTTTTTCTAGTTTTACATATATTCCATTATTATGAGTCTTTTTTCCAACTCATTGAGAGCAAGCTGCAGCCCAAATGCCCCATTACCCTTAAATATGCCAGTGTGTACTTCCCCCAGGACAAGGACATTCACCTACAGAGTCCAGATGGGACCCCCAGGAGGTGAGGATAATAGAGGTACACTCTAGCATCTGTCTGCCACACCAACCAGAGCTTGGAGTTTCATGAGCAAGTGTAATTGCCCCTCTGCCCTGAGGTGTACTTTTCGAAAATTATTATTACTTGGGATTTGTTTTCTGTTGGAGAATTACTTCTTTCTCCTGTGTATGCAGTCTTGATACTCTAGTCAATGAGGTGTCCTGCTCCTTGCCAGCCAAGGATGGGCAATCGAACACACGCCCTCAGGAACTTTGGATCTTGGACAGAGTGATGCGGAAAACCACACTTGGTACAAGGCTGAGTACGATAAATCAGGACGTGTCAGTAACTCACATACCTCCGAGGGGGTTGGACAGAAAGGTGTAAGCGTTTCCTCTAGGTAAACAGGCTCCACGACGGAGTTGAATTAGAATTCAAAAAAGAGCCCAAATGTGAGGGGACTGGACAGGAATCCAAAGGATTTTTCTTATTTTGGGGGGGTATAAAATGTTACCAAGAGAAATAGAAAAGACTGTCCAATGAATACATGAAGAATGTCAATGGGACTCATTCAAAGTTAAATATCTAGTAAGAAACACAACTAGGATTCAAACTTAGATCCGCAATGCCTCCACACTGCACACTCGCTTGGCTATCCCACCCCATGCAGTGAGAGCCCTCGCCAGTGCCCGTGGACCTCTGCCTAGTCTGAGAGTCGGTGGGCTGAGTGAGGGGTGGGGGGCTTGGCCAAGTTGCAGAAGGGGAGCTGGAGACACGAAGCCAGCCAGTAGGCATGGCAACATCATGCCTCCCCTGGACAGCTTCGGGGCAGTTCAGGGCCGTTATAGTGGGGAGCAGGAGAGCAGCCCGATACCATTGACCTGAGGCTGCTCAGCAGGCAAGGTGCCCCCGGGAGATTACAATAAGCAAGGGCCAGGATTGGAGCCCACCTCCTGGCCCTGACTCTAGCCTCATCACCTGCCTTTCAGGGACATCATGAGGACAGAGGCATGTATTTTGTCCCAAAGGCTGTTGAACACGCTAAATGTATCAAGCACCTACTTTATACCAGACACTCTGTTACGTATATTACACAAGGTAACACCCCCCACCATGACTCCATTTCAGAGAGGTTAAGTGATTTGCCCATGATCACAGAGGTAGAAAGTGGCCAAACTAGGACTGTGAATCCCAACCCAGTGTTCTTTCCACTGCTCCATGTGGCTTCTCACAGGCAGGAGCTGGGGAAATGAGCCTTAGGGGAGGCAGCATTTTGTAGCTGTTGAGAGCCTGAGTGCATGTTGGGCTGCCCAAGTTCAAATCCAGCCCTGCTGCTTGCAAGCTACACAATTGTAGGCAAATTATTTAATCTTTCTGTGCTTCATCAGTTTGCTTATCAGCATCCTTTGTAGCACCTACCTCATAGGACTGTGAGAGGATTAAATAACACACATGAAGCCCTGCACTCAGGGTCTAGAACACGATGACTATTCAATGGAAGTTAAGCTATTCCTGTGCCGTAGCTGCTGCACTGAACGTGGCTCTCCCTGGGTGGCTGAAAGATGATTCTAGGTGGGCAGAGAAATAGGAATGTTGGAGGGAAGAAAAGAGAGAGGATGGAACCCTCAGAACCAGCTGCTTGCAACTCTCTTGAGAGCTGGTCACTTGGAATGAAATCAACAAGTCACAACGTACCCTTACAGCATAGCTCTTCATGCTTCACCAATGCATTTCAGACACCGTTTTTGCCTCGTTACAACCCTATCTGGTGGGCACTATTATCCCCATTTTGCAATTGAGGAAACTAAGTTCTAAGATTCCAGGTCCTGCCCGAGTTAGGCAGCAGGCTGGGAATTCTAGGTGGGTGACAGACTGAGTTGCCCTGACCACCTGGCAGAGGGGGGAGACCTCAGGGGCAGCGGGACTGTAGGATGACTTACACCAGTGGTCCTCAGATTTGCGCATGCTTCAGAATCCCCTGGACTGCCTGTGAAAAACACAGATTGCTGGCCCCACCCCAAGAGCTTCTGTTGCAGTTAAGTCTGGGGTTTGGAGCTGAGCTTGCTCAGTGCCCTCTAACCGTGAGCAGCAGCGTCATCTTGCGGTGAGGAGCGGAACGAACGTTGGCCTCCCTGGGCCTGAGAACCCCACTGGTCCTGGGTGATGCTGGACCCGGGCAGTACTTCGCTTAACCGGGCCCTTCACTTAACGATTGCTTTCGGCCCACAGGAGCATTTTACGACAGGAACTATTAACCCTGAGAGCTTGACATCGACCCTTGGCAGGGTTTTCCGACTGATTACGGTTGGGGTCATAATGAGCGTGTGGAGAAGCGAGCAGCGAGCCCTGCAGGCTGGGGCAGTGCCGCCTCGTAGCTCCTCGGCTCGGGCGGTTGTTAAATGCGTAGACTGGGGCGTCAGCGTCCCTGCAGTTGGGCAGCTGTGGGGTAGTAGAACGACCCCGGGCCTGTGTCTAGGGCGTGGGTCTGAATCCGCGCTCTGCCTCTGCGAGGGGAGACCCGGGGCGCCTCGCCTCAGCTTTCCGAGTTTGTGCATCTGCAAAATGGGCAGGGGACCATCAGTCATGCATGTGACGGGCATCTGGTAAACGAAGAGGCTGAGCGCGACGCCTGGGGACAGGTGTCAGGGGAGAGGGCACCCTCCCAGGCGGCTCGGTTCCTTCCCCTGCTACCAGCCGTCAGCCCAGGCGCCACCTCGAGACCTGGCGCCAGTGTCGCCCCAGCCAGGGCCCGGACGCGCCTCCGAGGCTCCCTCCCCTAGACGTCTCCTGCCCGGAGGAGACATTAATCATTAACCGCAGGGTTAGCGGGGCGGCTGGGGCGCCGGGGGGTTGTGACCCGGCAGGGCGCGGGAGCCGTCGCGCCCGCCCGGCGCTCTGCGTAGTGCCTGCCTCTGCGCTGAGTCACTGCGGCCGGGCAGCTCCCTGCAGCCGGGACCTCGCACCCGGGGCGGGGGTCGCGGGGTTGGCGCCGCCGAGCGGCCTTTGCCCGCCCACGTGCCGCTCCTCGGCGCGCCGCCGCTCGCGGTCGGCAGGGGGCGCCCGTCTGCGCCGTCGGGGGCCGGCTGGGTCCCGCCAAGGGCGCGGCAGGCTGGCGGGGCTGGGCCGGTGGCCGAGTGCCGCGAAGGTGCTCCCCAAAGCCTAAGCCCTCCCCGCTGAGACGACTGGGCCGGCTCAGCCACACACGCGCACCCCGCATGCCCTATTGCAAACGGCGGCCTGTGGGGTTATTTCGGGGAGCCAAGGTCGGGAGGCAGGGCAGGTCAGCCTCTTGCCCAGCCCTGTCTGGAGAAGATCAGATAAATTAATTGGCAATAAGAAGCACGTAGCCAACACCACGGAGAGCACTGTTACCCTTCCTCCGCCAGGTTCGGGACCTCGTGCCTTAGGAACTGCTGCGCTGGGAACTGGTAGTCGGTTTTGGAGGCTCAGGGCGCTCTCCCAGCACCCCAAGGCTGTCTCCTCTGAAGCCCACTCACCAGGTTAAAGCCTATTGGGGTGCCAGGAGCGCTCCCCCAGTTCTGCTGGGGTCCACCAGGAAAGATGCTCAAAAATCCCAGCATCTCCCACCTCCAAACCCCAGGGAATTCTACTTTCTCTAATCCCCTATGGCCATGTAGTTAAGGAGGCCACTTAACTTTTAATCCAGCACCCACCTGCCAACAGGTCAAAGGTCACTGCCCACAGCTGGGCAGGTTTCACTTTAACTGCAGTGGCACCTCTGATGTGACGCACTGGGCAGGCTGACCCAGAGTGCTGTCCCTTCATGGAGTGGAACGAAGGGGGAGGAGACCCACAGAATGGGTCCAGGGGTGAGGCCATAACAGCCACCAGAGAGCAGCCCAGAGTGACTGTGTCCACGGCCCAGAGCCAGCGGGCTGCAAACCTGCCCCATAATGCCTGTGCCTTTGCTCTCCTCTCCCCAAGGGGGAGTAGTGAGAGGGCGCAGGTAGGTGCAAGAGAACAGAGGCGGGCATTCGTGCAGGACCTAGGGTTATGGGTTCTAACTCCAGTTGGTCACTGCACACCTATGTGATGACACGTAATTTCTCTGTCTCAGTTTCCCCAGCTGAAAATGGCACCTGAGTGCCATTTTTTAAAAATGTCATAGTGTTTATTTAAATTCTGAGGTTAAAAAATAAAATATTTCCAAATGACATAGCAGATACTATAACAGAGTACGCTTTGGGATACAAAAGTTTCTCACCCCCGTTGTGCAGGTGGAGTGTTGGTACCTGATGTGCTTCTGGGTAATTCTTTAGCAGATAAAATTGAATTGGGCCCCCAGAACCGCCCGCCATCCCATAAGGCTGTATGAATTGAAGATTAATCAATTAAAGTGCAATTCCAATTTTTAAGCTTTCTGACTGAGGCTTGGGTGTTTCTCTGCATTCCCCTGAGATACAGCGTCTCTGGATAACACATGTCCTAAGGTTCTAAGTAAGCCTGTTTATCAGAGATGCCTCCCCAAATTTAAAGATATACTTTATTATTTTTAAAGTGCTTAAGACGGCAGAGGGAATTATTAATTCAGTCTTCTCTGTTTCCTTGGAAGAACTGCAATGACATGAGAACTTACCAAGGTTCCACTAAGAAGTGCTTTTTTGGTGAAGTGTTTTGTAAATGTTAACGACTTCTCAATGATGTTTGTGTCTTCAGCAATCACCCTTGGTTCTGTGCATCACAAATGGCTTCTCTCTGCTTTAATTCCCAACACCTTGGAGCCAAGGATGGTTTCTTGGCCTAAACAATTTTCACATGTAGAATTACCAAGGCGTACTTAAAAAAAAAAAGAACTCCTCTAAAATGTTATCAGTGGACATCTAACCATATCATAAAATACGGACTGATTTCATCCCCAAATTTCCTTTCATTTGGGCCTGGAATGGCTTTACCACCCTTCAATTTGGGTGACAATTGAAAAATTTCAGAAATACTATCTCATTTAGTTTTTAGTTATCTATCACATGTGGCTTTTCCTTTCTACTTTCCAAACCCTGCGGAGCTTTTTAGTTCCAGATTCTTGCTTGCGAGTGTCTCTACCTGCTTTCGGAGTGCTTAAGTCAGAGGTGCTCTGTGGAGTCCGCTTAGACCTGGAGAACACTGCTTTACTCTGAACACGCTTGCTCGTTTGTGGATAAGTGTGTAGATAGACAGAGTTTGGCGTGTTCTGGGGGGAGGTGATTTCCCCAGCTGTAATATATTATATTATATACTATTATAACTCTCTGGGCTGCCTCAAAGGGTTGGTGTAGGGTTCACATCAGATAACAGATGTTCATTTATTAATCCATTCATTCTTTAAGTGTTTATTATGAACTTGCCTGGAATATGACAATCTGTCTTCTCGGTGGCAGCAGAAAATTCAAGAAAGACCCCTATGGGAGTCCCTGCCCATGGCACCGCCAGGTGTGTGCACAGGCTTAACACCAGCCTTTCCTAAACCGTGTGTGCAGGAAGCTTGCTGCAGGGGGGAGGAGGAGGAATACCAGGTGGGGGGGTGGGGGAGGCAGGTGCTGCAGGTGGAGGAAGCGGGAAGAAGGGCAAGGGCTCACTGTGCAGCCTCAGCAGGCCCTGTGATCTCACTGCTGAGCCCGGTTTCTCCCAGAAGCTCCCGGGCGATTGCTGAGCTGGGCGTGACTTCCTAGCCCCACACATCTGCCAGCCGGCGCGGGGCCTCTCAGCATTGTCTTCTCAGGATCTTGCCTCCATCTGCTCACCTCCCACCCCTAACTCAGGGGGACACCCAGCCCTCCACCTCCCCACCCTCTGGGACCTGCATGAACCCAGAACCCCCTGCCTGGATGCAAAGCGAAGCCTATTGACATAGATGGACTAGTGGAGGTCACACAGCTGATGTGGGACCAAAGAAGGTCCTGCTACCCGGCTCTCTGCTTCCCTCCCTCCCCAGATGGTTCTAGCCTGAGATCAGCCAGTCAGCACTATAGGTTGACCACCTACTGTGTGCAGAGCCACGTGCTCAGTGTGTGATAGTCACCTTTTGTCTTGCCTGCCCATCCTCCCTTCGCCCTCATTCTGACCAAAGGGTTCCAGTTCTGAACCACCCACATGTGGTCAGGAAGATTCCCGCAGAGCCCATCGCGAGAAGTAAGCACCTGGCCCAGGTCTGGCCATAGGGATTTCACCCCCACGCCCCACGCTGGCCACAGACATCAGCACCAGGACTTTTGCTGGAACTAGTGGGGAAAAGAAACTCTCTGTGCTGGTGGAACCTATGAGCCTGGGACTGCCGGTGGGCATCTGGCCACCACGAGAGGGGAGCCCAGCCAAGGAACGGAGAAGGACCCCTCCCGAGGACGTCGCTTGAGTGCCTAGAACAACGACACCCGGAATGGCCCAGCTATGTGACACCTACGTTTCCTTTTATGCCTAAGTTAATTCAAGCTGGGTTTCTGCCACTTGAAACTAAGAGCGCTGACCAAGATGGGGAGAGGAGGAGGGTGCTTGGAGAATAAAAAGGGGAAGTGAAATGATGTCTACCTTAGAAAGGTCCCAGGCTGAGGGGAAATGCAGTTTTCGTTCCTGTGTTTCTGAACACAGGATCTTCCATTTTCAAAACCTTTTTGTGTGTATGTGGAATCTACACTCAGAAAAGTGCTAATACTTTCTATTTCTGTACAAGTAACACATATTCATGGCGGAAAACTTATAAACAAGGAAAAAAGGAAGGAAGGTCACCCACAAGCCACCATCCACTGTCACTCTTAGTGGGCATGTGTGTGCGTGTGCCTTTATCAAGTCACAGGAGGGGCACCCCGTCCATGTCACTTTACCTTTGTCCCCACTGACCGGTGCGTGGGGATCTCCTTTAGGAACGTATGAAGGACATTTTAGGAGACAGCTTTTGTGGACCCATCACGTCCACTTGCATCTCGCCACCCGGCCTCCCATTTGTTTCAGGAAGAGGCATGGAGGCCACCTGTGGACAACAGTGGCTGCTCTCCATAGTGTCACCGTTAGAGGAAGCCCTAACAGAGCATTGCATTCACTCACTTGTTCAATAAGTAAATATCCAAGTGCCGCCACGTGCCAGGCACTGAACTACAAGCTCCAGGCACGAAGAGCAAAACCAGCCACGGTCTTTACCTCTTGGAGCTTAGAGCAGAGTGAGGCAAAGTCGCTCATCGGACGCTCACTACACGAACGTGCAGCGTGGGCTGAGACAGGCGCCAGAGGAGGAGCATAATGCGGGAGGCGTGGCCCTCTCCGGGAGGCTGTCCTGAGGAAGTAAAGGATGAAAAGGCATCAATCGGGCCGAGGGAGTGAGCGTTCCAGGCAAAGGACTGTAGCTAGAGAGAGAACGGTGAGGGCCTGAGAGAAGCCAGGTGGCTGCAGTGGAGATAGGGGGAGCGCCCTGAGATGTGGGAGCTGGTGGCAGAGAGGGGATGGAGCCAGATGATGCAGGGCCTTGGAAGTCACATTGCTAAGTTTTGTCTTTACTCCAAGAACAAAGGGAAGCCACTGAAGCTTCCATGAGCTGGGGTGTGTGTGTGATGTCACGTGGCTGCGTTGTGAGGAATAGGTTGGACAGGTCCACAGTGGCCTCAGGGGCAGCAGGTAGGCAGCTGTCACAGCCAAGGTGTGAAAGTTCAGAGCAGCTTGCAGTAGGGTGATGTGCGGGAAGTGGAGAGAAGAGGAGGGACTGGAGAAGTACTGAGGAGATAAAATCAGCTGGACTTTTTCTTCTGGGCTTGCTCAACTGGCTGGGTGGTGCCACCAGTCACGAAACCAGGAGACACTGTAGGAGAACAAACCGGGCTGATTTGTTCCATCATAGACACGTTGAGTTGGAGGAACCTTTGAGGTATCCAAAAAGAGACGTCAAGTAGGCAGCTGGATGTCTCAGTGAGAGCTCGGAGATCATCTGTGTGAGTCATTTGCAAATTGTGTGCACTGGCCCGTGCACCGAGCCAGCTGGTGTGGGTCCTGATCCCAGAGCATTTCATTGGGCAAATCACTGCCCTACTCCGGGACTCGGAGTCCGCAAGTGCCTGACGTGTGGGTTGGACCAGAACTTTATCTGGCTGTAACATTTTCCGGATCTGGGGGCACATGAGGATGAAGCATTGCCCAAACATCCCTGAATTCCTCCCCAAACCAGGGAAAGAAGTCCCCCAATTTGAGGAGTGTCCTGGCTCTGTTAGACGGTTCTGGATGCTCTTGTTCTGACCCTGGCTGTCCCTTCCCCAGTCAGGTCATAGACTGTCCTGAGATTCCCAGAGTCCTATTCTTGGGTGGGAAACCCAGACCCCTCATCCTTGTTTGAAGGGAAGAAGTTAGAACAGCATACGCTGCTGCAGCTCATGGTGAGGCAGGTTGAAGGTCAAAGGCGTGGACCATGAACCAAAGGTGTTTCTTGCCACAGACTTTCCAGGGTACTTTCCCCAAGGTTTGCCCTTTGCAACATGACTCCTCTCCTTCCCTGCTCCTAGCCTGCTCTCCGCTGAACTCTCTGCTCTCTTCCCAAAATGTGTTATCAGGCATCCATGCACTGTTTGCTTATTTCACAAATGACCCGGTTCCCGATGATGTCCCAGGTCCCATTGACCTTTCTTGGCCAGAGTAGGCCATAGAATATTGTCTTCCTGGAACTGTTTGACACCCAGTCCCTCTCCTGGGCCTTGGCCACTGAGAATCATTCATTCAGGCCTCATGATTAATGAGCTATTATGCACTCGACATTAAGGTATGAAATGAACAAAGCCCAATCCCAGCCCTTCAGAAACCTTCCCACCAATGGTTTTGGAATGTGATCTGGACTATTTTTCCCCAAATTCATTATCACCCTCTCACCATATTAAAGCCTCTTTTCCGCTCACTCACTTAGCTTTTTGAGTTCTCCCAAAGATCATTAATGCTAGCAGCCATCTTTTACCAAGGGCTTATTAAGCACCAGTCTCCGTGGAAAGCACGCCACATCCTTCATCTCATTTAGTCTTCAAAACCCCCTGTGAAGGTTGAGAGCCTGAAAGAGATTAAGTCACTTGCCTGAGTTCAAACAGCTGGGAGATTCAAACCCAGGTTTAGTCTGACTCAGAAACAC
>RJWJ010006957.1:0-59766 GCA_004363605.1 Indri indri | reverse complement strand
CTATCTTGTGAATAATCTATTTGGCAAGCTCAAATAAGTAATAACTGTGATGGAAAATGGTATGAGTATCACTTGAGGAAAGCTTATAATAAAAGAATTATAGAAATTCAAAAGGCATATGAACTCCGGTTGTCGTCATCAGAGAAGACTTCATGAAAATATAAATGTGAGATGGTTATTAAAGAAAGGGTAGGGCTTTTTATAAGTGGAATACAGTGAGGTGTTTCATAGTTTACAGAACTCAACCCAAATGAACATTATTCTTATTTATCTTTTAAGAAATATTTATAACATGAAAATGCTTTAGAAGTCACCTCATCTGCCCCAGTAAGTTATGAAAAGCAATGGTGATAGCTTGAAATGTCTTGTAAATCTGAAGCTTACAAATATCCCTTACTTAGGAAAAGATATAGAGAAACTCCCTTTCCTGCCACATAACTGTATTTCACCCCCAACACCACTGCTGCTAGGTATTTCCCTCTCCTTCAGTCCCACCATTATGGCGGGAAGAGAAAAGAAAGAAACAGTGTCACAAAGGTCAAAAGGATTGAAAGCTTCAAGGAGGGAGAATAAACACAGAATAAAGATTAAATGAATCAAGGACTAAAAAGCATTCATTGGATTTGGTAATATGGAGGTAAATGGGTAACCTCGATTAAAACAAATGAAGCCAATTTTATCCCCATGGTATACAATTCATTTTTTCTGACTCTATGCTTGTGCATGACCCTGTTGAATAGTAAAATAATTCAATAAGAAGACAATCATTACCCACTAACTTTCATTCTTCTTAGGGTATTAAAACTGACCATTGAATGATCTGTTCCAAAAGTCCCTTAGCAAGTTAAGATGAATATCTACAGTAAAAGGTTATTTTGATTTTAAAATGGACATTACATATTTGGCTTCTTCAGTGTGCAGGTACTTTCTTATCTTCCAGAATGTTCTGAAAAACAAAAAAAATCTATCAAAACTATTGAGGATACCTATTGCTGGGTTTTACTAATTAACATGTCTATGTCTATTACTAAGAAATTTTCATGAATTTCCTTTTGTATCACTCTTAACTGCTTCAACACCAGTATTGTTATGTTTTGGTTATCTGGCCACAGTTGAACTTTGTAAAAAATATATACTAGTTGCTGCCTTTTGACCAGAGCACACTTAGGAACACAGACTTTAAAATGGGCCGTATTTTCCTGAGTTAAATTTGAAAACATATATTTTCATGAGGTTGGAAAGGGACCTCAAATGGCTATCTAATCTCTTATTCTAAGCTAAGCTACCCAAAAAAGCAAATCAAATCTTTTGTTTATTAAAATCATCAGGAAATGCTTTTTATGTCCAAACTGAATTGCTACAATTGAACTTTTGTTCATCATTCCTATTCTACAAAGATTATAGGTCATTAGCTGTATGCCTAAATAGCCCCTAAATGATCAAGTTACCAAGTGACCTCATGTATGAACTATCAATTGCCATGATAATGCTGCAGAAAATAACATACCTCAAAACTTAGGTATAAGACAATAATCATTCATTTTTGCTCATGAATTTATGGGTTAGTGGACTGAGCTAGGCTAGACTAATCTTGGCCAGGCATGCTCATCTGTCTGTAGTCAGCCAACAGGTGAGCTTGGGCTTGGCTGGTGTAAGATGGCCTCACCTAGAATAGCTCTCCATGAGATTTCTATCTTCAGCAGGCTAGCCTAGGCTCATTCCCATGGCAGAGGCAGGGTTGAGAGACAGAGAAAGAGAGAGAGAAAGTACTGAAGCTTACAAGGCCTCTTGAGGCCTAGGGTTAGAACTGGCACAATGTCATTTTTGCAACATGCTATTGGCCAAAGCAAATCTCAGGGACACCCAGGTTCAAGGGTGTAGGAACAGAACACACTTTCTTGATAGCAAGAACCAGAAATTGTATTGCAACAGGGGTAGATAGGCATGGCTGAAGACTGCATTCACTTTTACAATCTACCCAAATCTCATTTAGTCTTTTCTTTAAGTAATCTGATAGTAATGGTGTTTCCCCTTCACCCCTGAATCTGGACTAAGCAAACATTATCTCATTTTATCAATACAAAATATAATTTCAAGAACACTGCTAAACTGAAATCAAGGTATGCTGAAATTAGATGGCAAGTTGAGGTTTTAAGACCACAAGGAGTTGAGAAATACAGATTTTGTGACCACAGAAAAAAATGACATAAAAGCTACCTTACATTCTAGACAATATGAATCTGTAAAATTAAGAGGAAATTATATAGCTTAAGTTAAATTTTCCTTTACTATTTACAGCCTACTTTATAGTATTTGATAAACTATTAGAAATAGTTTTATTCAAAGAGCAACACCCATGAACTTTTAAAATGAATCATTTATTAAATTGGACTGTTATTCTTAACAGTTATGTAAGTTACATGTATGTTTAAGTCAGAGTTTCACATGGAAAATTTTTAAACTCCTATAGGCAAGCAAAATTGTATCACACAATATATAAGTGGGAAGGGGGTACTGCTAAACATTCAAATAAGGCAAGTATTTAAAAAACCATAAAACAATAATTAAAAAAAATTCAAGCATTCCTTTAAGAGAATTCAACACTACAAGCTAAATGTACTTTCTGAGTGGATTCATATAATCAAGGCAGTGTTTCTTCTTTTAAAATATCAGGAAATGGAATAAGGCTCATTAATAGATACAGCTGCCCTCAAGATTTCAATCTCAGTTGCTTTCTTTAAATTAAAATTCACGAAGTGCACAATTAAGATATATCAAAAAACTGAATCTGCTACTCTAACAACAGCTGTCCATGCTTAATACTTAGTGGTTTATTTGACCAAATTATGTCTTTTCAGGGAAAAAAATAAGCCACTGTAAAACATTTAGTCTGAAAGTATGCTAATGTTTTTCTTAGAAATAAAAAATTATGGAGGAAAAGGGTTATTTATAAGGAAAAGAAAGCAAAAACACTAGAATGACCAAACATTTTCAAAGAACAAGCACCACAAAGGACATCTGCATTCAGTTTTATAATATTTTTCAATGCATTTTTCTTACTCCAACCAATCTACTTCATCAAATTCTGAATCATCTTCTGAATCACTATATTCCACAGCAATACGGCGAGACAGGATGGTAGCAACATCATTTTCGATGCGTTCGTGTTTAGCTTCCTGTTCACGCTGCTCTTCTACTTTGCGTAGCTGAATACCTGATACAGCAAATCCAAAACATCCATTTTAAATCAAAATATTAAATGCCAGATATCATTAATCTTTCTGGAATAAAACCAAACGCGCATGAGAAATACTAATAGAGAAATAAAAAGATTTAAAAAGAATTTGAAGGAATCATATTTAGAGAGGCATTAAATCATTCATTATGTTATCATCTGTGATATTAGTTGGTTAAACCTACCAGATATCTCAATGGATATCTACAATTTATTTATCCGTCATGGTCTACTGTACCTCCCCACTCACCACCCCCCTAAAAATTAAATCAGGTAATACATTTCTTCTATCACCTGTATAGTCAAATAAACACTATTGAATATATTTTCTGTGGCCTCATTATCCCCCACACTCGAGGGAAAGGCACTATTATTCATTCTATTCTCCTGTCTGGTATACAGTAGTTGCTTAGGAAATGTCAACTGAATAAATAAATGAATATGAGAAGTCTCTCCTTTGTTACTAAGGAAGGAACCTTACTCCTTTAAAGACATCTGGTAGAACAAGTGTCACTGATACCCCAAATAAACAGTCTTAACAATGAAGAAAATAGTATTTTAAAGGAGTTAATACACATATTAAGCACAATATAAAGAGTTTTAATTAAATTTTCTATAACATTTAACTCTGAGCTTTTAAATTTCTCATTCAAACATTTTAATAATTCCTATGAAGTATGAAAATGAAATAATTAAATGTGATGTATTTTCTTGAAAATGATTTAAAATATAAGTTGGATATAGCTTTACTTTCTGAAGGCCATTTTTATAAAAACATGATCACATAAAATGTTATAAATGAAGAACATATTACTGTCTTAAATATTTAGAAAGTTTCCAATGCTAACATAGTAATGTTTTTCATAGCTCTGAGAAGATTACCTTTTCGTATTGCTTCCAATAGTACACTCCTGGCATCACTGATTACAGGTAGGGTTGATGGATGACGCTTTGGCTCAGAAGCAGGTATAACTTGTGATGGAGGAGATGGAGGCATTAATGGAACATGGGGACCTGGGGCAGTGGATGGAGTTGGATGTAGCCCAGAGGGAGGATGAGCAAGAGCTGCAACTGTGACAGGTGATGATGGTCGAATGCCAGGTGGAGGCAGAGGAGGTGGTGGTGGGGGTGGAGGCAGTCCCTGAACTTCACCTTGTGGGAGTGGATGAACTGGTACAGTCTCACATACTGGGGCAGCTCTAGCTATTGGTGGAGAGGGCTGTACTAGAGGAGGTGCAATTGGAGGAGGAGCTGGGTGAAGAACGCCAGGGGCAATCTGAAGAGGAGCTGGAGGTGGTGGTACTGCTGGAGCTTGCAAAGCAGTGGTTGGAGGTGGAGGTGGGGGAGGTACTGGTGGGGGAGGAGTTGAAGTCATTGAAGCTCTTAATGAGGAAGTTGACAAGGCAGATGGAAGAGGTGGTGGAGGAGGTGGGGGAGTAGGGCTCACAAACACAGGTGTTCTGCCTGTAGCTGGTGACTGAGGGCGATTTTCTATCAAACCTGTAGCAGAACTGAAATGATAAAAGAGATCCTAGCAAGTTATTAAAAGAGAAAAACCTGAAGAGAAAACCTAACCACATAAACCATAAATGACTATCAGTAACTAAATCACAGTGGATGCATTAACATGTTCCTACAGAAATTTAAATTCTTCAACAGTGTTTAGAAAGAAATGAGAACTAAAAGTACATCAACAAAAAAATTAATAAGTGGTTCTTTGGTTTATAATAGTCTAAACAATCTCATCCTCTCATGCAACTTTCATATCCACTCATTTTATGCTTACTTTGATAAATAAAATGCTAAATTATACACTGTAATATGAGTCTCTATAATGACTTAATAGTTATCATATTGCAATATTTGTAGCAATACTTGTGGCCAATGCTGTATTTATAACTATTAAGAGTCTTATGTCCTTTCAGTTCAGTCTATGACAGCTAACTACAAACCACAAAGGAAATTTATAGCTCTTTCTTCCTGAAGATGAAATATCAAATGAGTTAGTGACAGAAGGCTAGTTTTTTAACTGAAAATTGTAAATTTGATCTGTATTTCTCCATTAGAAAATTTTTCTAATAGACAATATTTCTCCAATATTTCTTGTTGAAAATTTATAATTTGGATAACAATTGATACAATTAAGCTTTGGAATAGTTTTACTGAAAGATTACAAGCAACTGCCAGTTCTCTCTGAAATTCTTAAAGTACTTTTCTTAATTATCAAATTAACATCTGTAACCACACATCTTTGGTTCTCATTTGTCAGACCCTTAACACAATCCAAACATTCTTAATTTTTCTTATTACAATGCACATGATAAGCTGATAACACAGCTATAATAAAACGAAACACACTTTAAAGTAAATTGTTATTAGCCAATTTTTCCCATAAGAATGTGTCAGCTCTAGTCAGAGGATGGCAAGTTACATCCCATAGGTCAAATCTGACCTGCTCCTTGTTTTTATAAATACAATTTTACTGAAATACAGACACGTTCACTTGTTTATGTACAGTTTATGGCTGCTTTCACGCAACAATGGCAGAATTGAGTACCTGTGACAGACACTAAATGCCCAGAAAGCCAAAAATATTTACTCTCTGGTCTTCTAAAGGAAAAAGTTACTGACCTCTAAGATCACATGCTTGTCCCAACATACCTGATACAGGTGGGTATGGGTTTTGCATCTCCTGCTCCATGCATTGGAGGAGGTGGAGGTGGTTCATGTGGTCTGACTAAGACCCTTTCCTCAGCTCTAGTCAGAAGCTCACTCATCTGACTAAATGGCAAGGCAGAAAGTGAATAAGATCCATCCATATGATCCACATATGTCTGAGGTCTAAAAGAAATATATAGTATCAGTGTATTTTTCTTAAATTATTGCAGAAACAAAGTGTTCTACAGGAGATACTACTTAAAATTTATCTGTTGAATGCCAACATTTTAATGATTTTTAAGAAATTTTTCAGGAATTTATTATATTAACCCTGATTTTAAAACAAAGAATGCTATTCACAATGTACTTTTACTTGCTGATTTAGGTTTATTATGATGACCATCAGTTATTTTATTATTTTATGATAGAATACTAAGTCAATTCACAAGGATGAAAAGTATTACATGTCAGTCTTACAAACAAGAACATAATTAACTTGCAGCAAACTGTGTTCACAGCTATCTGCCTCTATTTCATTTTTTCTTTACAAGAAGGTGCCAGTGACAGAAAGGTAGACTATGAAAACTGGAATTTTCTACCGCTAGGCTACCTTGTTGCTCTCTAACCTAAATGCCTTCCAAAAGTCTTGCACCAGGGAAAAAGGCCTCCCTGATACTAGCACCACAGAGATGGCTAGCTACATTGTTTCTGTCCCTTTGGCGTTTTAAAAAATGCTACGGTACTCAGAAAATAGCTGAGCAAAACAGCAACATGTAACTTAGATTTAAGCAAAATTTCAGACATTTTCAGCATGTGAAGGTTTATAAATAATAAATATTTATTTACTGAAATGCAATGTGAGGATGAAGTTAGGTTTAATAGATGTGCACAGAACAAGTCAGAAATTACTGTATTTACCACTAGTAGGTCCAGATAAATACCTTAATTACTCAACTGTAGTAGAAATAAATGCTTAACTACAAATTACTAATTTTTTAAAATCTTAATACCTTCAGTTTTTTTTTCTTTCAGTACTATAGATAAACAATGCCTCTCAGATATATATTTTTCCTAAAATAGGTCAAGATATTTCACACTTACGGCCCGATAAGTTACATGTATTATTCAAAAGAAAACCTTAAGCTCTTTTCTATTCAAAATAATTATGACTATACCCAAATAAGACAGTAAATGAAGACAATAAATATCTTCACAGAGAGATGCCAGTACAATGTGTTTGCTGTGGTGACATGCTACTTAGACAGGACCCCAGGCCACTGAGAAAGGAAAAGGACCTATTCTGTATTTTTGCAAAAGGGGATGAGTAATTTTGTTTGAAAGCCCTGATATATATATAAGGTGAGGGATGTGGTAAAGAAAGTAAGTCAGGGGAAAGAAAAAGGAACAAAAAAGAACCCCTTCTCAACTCCTATTTTACATGCAACAAATCAGTAATACCTCAAAAAGAATTCCAGACCCCGCTCCTCTATTATGAAATTCTAGCAGACTTTGCCTGAAATATTGAGAGGGAGTTGAGACTTCTGAAAGTTAAAACAATGCTGAAGATTATCTATTCCAAGCACCTCTTTCTACAGATGACAAAACTGAGGTCCAGGTATAAAAGTGTCCTGCCCAAGACTTTAGTAGGCCCACAGTGGTTGGGATTTTGAAATCATCTCTATAACAGGGTCTGCCAGTTCAACAGTTTAGTACCTAAGACTTAGAAGAACAGGTATTATAAATAAAGCCAATGTTTTATCAATAATATTTTTAAAAAACAAATAAAAGAAACCTTGTTTCAAAGTGAGAGGCTGGGCCATTAGCAACTTCAATATGCTTATGTAAGAGATTAGCATCATCTTCAGCCAGCTCTGGACCTTGGGCCAGCTTCTGCCATTCTCTCCGCCTGTCATGAGGTGCTCTTGGCACTTTTTCTGGTTCATGAGGACGATCTAGATTTTTCTGCTATAACAAACAGATGTATTGAAACAAAGTGAAATGCTGAAGTTCTAATTTTTTAAAAAGAAGTTACAACAATCACAATAAAATTTTAACATCAACATTGTCATCATAATATAGTAAAAGTAACACCGAGACAGTTAAGTTGTACATTCAGAGTTAAACCTTAGCTGGAGTGCTGTAATCCCAGTTTCTTGTCATGTTTTTAATCCCTAATTTGAACTGATATATCAGATACAAAATAATATGTCTAAATAATAAAATTAAAGGTCAGAAAGTCCTTTCAGATGAAAAAAAATTCACCAACCCTTCTTCCCCATCTATTGGTTTGAAATTTCTACCACAAATGGCACTAACTCTAACCAAAGCATGAAAATTTACTAAGGTTATATTATCTGATTAGCTAGAAAACATATCAGAAGAATCCAAGTATCCAATTAACCCATAATAACTGTATCTCTCAATAGAAAACATAGTCTTTAAACAATAAAACAAAAAGTGATTCAAATTGGGGGAGAAAGAATAGAAAGGTCTAGAGTAGATGTAACAAATTTGAATGCCCAAAGGACCCAAGCAGATAACATACATGAATAAAGCCAGTCAGGTGTAAGATGGGCATGCAGTGAACTAGATAGACATGTCCATCTATGGCACTCCAGTTAAAAAAATTGGGAGGAGGCAAACAAAACACTGCCTGCAGGCATAATCTGGCTTGCCAGTCAGCAGTTTGCAAATGCTAGCTAAAACGCTGGGATATCGTCTAGCACAGAAGATGATAAAGGAAGGGCATCTTAGGGATTCAGGAAAGTAGAGATAACTACAGGAGAAACAGAGGGATGATGAAGACAGGCTTTGCCTCTCTCATAATTCAGCCTAAACCCAACTTTGCTTCTTCCTTCTATATTTTCGGTCATCATTAACATGAAATAAAGTATATCCAAGTAAATTTTAATAGAAAGCAGAAAATGATAACAGAAGAAAGATAATAGGAATTTCGTGAAAATATAATAACCTTTCCCAAACATTTAAGAAATATTTAGGCTATACTGTGGCAAGAAAATATAAGCTTAGTCTACATTACCAATATCTACACTATGTTCCTTTGTTCCTCTTTACCAGAATGCCATTCTCTTCTCTAGTCTACGTAATTCCTATTTGTTCTTCAAGATTCATTATAAGCTTTGTTGTAAGTGTTTATCAACCCTGCTTGCTGGCTAAAACAGTTGTTATTTTGTGCTACCTAAACCCTCCATGCAAACCTCTGCTATGGCACTTATTATACCATACTCTAATAATCTAATTGCTCATTTGCTCCCCATTAGGCTGTGATGTTTCTGTGTACCTATAAAGATTTCAGTATTTGACTATATGAATCCAATAAAATAAAATGTCAAAGTACGGGATTAGTACAGTTCCATATATGCAGCAAAACACAAATATACCAAAAAACTTCAATTTTTTGAACCTCCTGTAATACCTTTTGTTTCCTCTTTTCCTTCCTCTTATCCTCTGTATCTTGCAACATTTTTTCTTTCCAGAGATCGAAAAAATACGAAGGATTGGTATAAAACTTCAAACCTTCTTTACCGTCATCTCTGAAATATAAAATATCAATTAATACACACATTAGTAAGACTTAGAGGCAACCAGAATAGAATTTTACTAAAATGTTTATTCTCTTACAGTAATAAAATATGGTATGTTAAAATATTGCCAAAATTAGAATATTGTACCAATAGAAAATTTCATCCAAATCAGAAAGGAAACTAAGAAAAATAGAAAACCAGATGCTTTTCTGAGTTGGTACTAATAATTTAAAGTACAGTTGGGCAATTTTAATCCCTAACTTCTGCAGAATACCAAATTTTCTAAAAGTCCTTTGGGAAATTCCAATAATTACAAATAGTTCCACCAAACATAAAAGCCTGATAAGACAGTAACATCATTTGGAATAGAGAAATTTCACAGAGTTTCTGCCAATACTCTAATTTACTTATTATCTTACTAAATCCAAAAGATATTACCTGTCATTCTAACAGTCACATTTATATCCAATAACCTGCATACTGACTTACAATTTCAGACAACTATTTGAATATCATTTTGTTCAGGATATGTATTGTACATGTCAAATTACCCACTTAACAAATCCTATGAAAGGGCTCCAAAGAAAGGCTAATTCCAGATTTTAAATATTAAAAAGCATTTTTAAAACAGATGCTACATATTCATTATGTAAGAAGTTAATATATACAGATAGATCAAGAGTAGACAAAATAAGCAAAAATTATAATATTCACTTTGTTAGTAGGGTGGAATTTTGAACTCTTTTTAAATTTTCTATGTGATTAAAAATTAAACTAAAAGGACAATGACAACTCCCTATCTGTTCACATTAAGTTTGCCAGTGGTTTTTCTTAATAATACATGTCAAAACAACTCCCTTGAATAGGTCTTGTCTTTTGTATGCCAGAACCTTAGCAACTAACTCATCTAGTGAATAAAGCAAAGGTTTTCTAAAGATGGTGGACAGGAAGGACTCTCTGTGTTGGCTATAAGTGCAACAAAATAAAGAATGGGGATTTAGCATTTAAATAATAAGTCTGAGATAAATAACAGGCCCTCTTATTTATTAGCTTACTGACCTATAAGGAGTGAGTATATTGAGAGGTGGAGGCTGTTCACAAACATCATATGTCTCCTGTAATGGAATAGGCAAAGTCTTGCGATCAAAAAGTTGCTGATCTTGAATTGTAGAACTTCGGAAAGCTTTTCTCATTGTTATGTCTTGCAAAGACACTAAAACAAAAATTAAGAATTCATTTTATTTTATTTTATTAAGATGATTTAACAGAAGGACAAATTAATATACTGCATTTGTTTTAAAGTCAGCATGGCTCAAGAGGTTGTGACCTTAGTGGCTTATGAACCAGAAATAATATTTTAAATGTTCTATTCGTTATATTTAACCCAATCATTCTGTGCCTAATTTTTCCAATCAGATGGGTTTTAATACAACATTTGATTTGTAAGTCTGTTAAGATCCCAGTGACACCTGAAGCATACGTACATTTCTCACGAAATACACCTTTTCTTTTCTCTACCTGCCACCCTGGGCCCCCACCAACTTAGATTCTCTTGTTCTATAATCTTTTTTTTCCCCCATCTCCCTTTATTTCTTCTTTTTAGCTTACACCAATAACTCTGAAAGGAATTATATACTAGTGGCATTCTGGGCTAAACACACCGCTGACCTCTATGCTATATGTACTATAAATACTACACTTGTACTACAAATTTAAAACAAATTTTACCATAAAGAAAATATTTTCAAGTAGTGGGTGATCTATATTATTCTCTATTTTACTTACCTTTTATCTGTACTACAAGGATTTCTACCTAACTAGGATTTCTACCTAACTATAAGCTCTTGAAGACTGAGACTGTCTTATACATTAGTATTCCCAGTAACTAGCGCAACCTCATCACACATATAATTTTAAAATAACTTCATTCACTCATTTTCTTTTGGACTGCGCATCATGTTAAAATGAGAAATGCAACAAAATACTGCATTCTTAACTCTTAGAGTGATTTCCTGATATTAAAAAACTAGGTAATTTCTTACACATCTAATATGGCCTTAAGTACACAAATGCTTTATATCATACAAGGTCAGCACTGAACAATCATAACAATTCTTCAATTATTCTTCTCCCCCAAATAATAGCTCTATCATCTTCACAAGTAAAATACACTCGATACGAACGTTTGGGCCTATGGCGCAGGTGGAGCAATGAGGCTGTCTCTGTAATTGCCACACCATAATTGCATTTCTAGCAATTCCACTGCTGCATGGCTTATAACATAAATGCCAAATAAAATTCAGATGAGGAAAAAGTTTTTCCCCACTATCACTAAAAAGCAGTATGAGAGATACAATATTTAATGAGTACACACTATATGTGCTAGATGTTTTCACTAATTTTCATTTCATTTAATCTTTACAACAATTCAGCAAGATAGGAATTATTCCATTTACAAATACCATAAGAAAGCCAAGCCAAGAAAATATTATATAACCAGCCAAAGTTAAATGGTTAATAAGCAGCAGAGCCAGAATGAAAACTCAGTTCTATCTTCCTTTGAGGCTAATCCTTTTGTCATAATACCACACACCGTTCTCAAGTTCCTGTCAGAAGTAGCCTGTGTTTTCTGCAGTCAAATGGATCAATTCTTGCCACTCTTCCACTCCACTTATTAGTTGTAAGCATGTAACTAGGAAGAAACCTAGTGTTTAATTTCCCAAAACTTTCTTGGTAAAGGATATAAAGAGCATGTACAGTAATAAGCACGATATACTTTTCTATCTTCAACTCCTCTGATTTATCATTTGTCTTATTGTTAATAGACCACTGTGACAAAGCCCTTCTATTTACCAACAATAACATCTGATATTACTTAAATAGTATTTTACAACAGTAAATTAGCACAATGTTTATAACTTAATTGAATTAAACATAATTACGCAAGTTTTTCTTTATAATTACACAACTCATTTTTTACACATTTTAAAAATTATAGTGGTAGCTTTCACTGTTACTACATAATAGTAATAAAAAATATTGATACTACACTATAATTTAGTATTGTACTCACATTATTATTTTGTTTGAACTCCCCGAGTTAAAAGACCTAGGTTAAATAACCGAAAATTCTTTCTATAAAACCTCCCCAAAACAACTTCAAATTAAGTAGTCCAGCTTTTAGATTTGATTTCTTCCCCACTATGTACAATTCTGATGGTATAGCAGTTGACAAATTAACATTTGTTTTTTAATACATACACTTTATTTATTGGTATCTGTATTTTTACTTTCAAGTTTAATGGTGGTGCTTAGACATTTGTTAAAACTTAACAGTATTTTGAAACTGTTGACTATTAAATGTTTTCATTTCTGTTACATATGAAAACTGCCTGTGTATTTCTGTATTATTAGATGATATACCATTATAATTTAAATATTTGAATTATCTAAAAAAGACATTTTGGCTATAAATTATGTATTTGAATATATGGCCATAAAATATTTTTTTCACTACTACCAATGATTTTATTTCAAGAATTTCATGAAGTGAAACTAATGTATTAATATTAATACATGGACAAGCTTCAAAGGATACCACCAAGAAAGACAACTCACGGGAGAAAATATTTGTAAATCGCATATCTGATAAAGGATTTGGATCTAGGATATATATAGAATTCTTACAACTCAATAGTAAAGAGACAAAGAACCCAATTTAAAAATGAACAAAGGAACTGAATAGACATTTGTTCCAAAGAAGATATACAAATGGCCTGTAAGCACATGAAAAGATGTTTAACATCCTTAGTAATTAGGGAAATATAAATACACGTTACGACATGAATGAAACTTGAAAACATTATGTTAAGTGAAAGAAGCCAGTCACAAAAGACCATATATTGTATATTCATTCATATGAAACGTCCAGAATAGGCAAATCCATACAGATAGAAAGTACACTGGTGATTGCTTGGGGCTGAGGGGAAAACGAAATGGACAGTGACTGCTAATGAGTACAGGGCTTCTTCTTGGAGTGATAAAAATGTTGTAAGACTTGTTGTGGTAATAGTTGAATATACTAAAAGACAATGAATTGTACACTTCAACTTTAGATGGACACACTGCAAGGTGTATATAGGATGTGAAATACATCTTAATAAAGTTTTAATTTTTTTTTTTTAAATATTGTTTTTTTTCTTACATCCAGAGCTGTAAGTTTATATCTTTGCAAGCAATAGAAACTTAGCATGGTAAGTATTTGCCTCTCCTTATTCATACATTAAATCAGATTATTTCAAAAGTAAATGGTTCAATCACTAAGACACCCATCCATCATTACATTATTTAATTTTTTCCAGTGATATCCTTAATATTTTTACTGTTCAAGTTTAGGTCTGTTATATAATTTACATTTATACTAAAAGTTATTCAACAAAAAACATTTTGTAGAGAAGGTTATAAGAGATTTACATTAAACAATTCTCTATGGCAGATAAGTAAAAATAATGTCTTTGTAGTTCTATTTCTTTTTGTTAAAAAAAAATCAGAGGCATTTGGGAAACATCAGCAATGTATTCTGTCAAGGATGATATGTGTTTTGCCACTAAGTTTCCACTATTATTTACCCCATAGTATGGCTTTTTTATCTGATACCCCTGATTCAATAACTTGGTATAGAATATTTCTGCCCTAAATACCGGCAATTTGTTTTTAAAATGTTCATTTAAAGTAAAAAGCAGCATTGAATTAAATAACAAATCAGACTTTAGCAAAATGAACATACAAAAGCATATTAAAAGGAGTTACATTCTTACAGACTCAAACCTAAGGATTTTAGGTAATTTTCAAATAATTTTTATTTCTAAGATAAAAATATACAAATAAATTAAAAGGGAGACAAGAGAAAGAGAACTGAGGAAAAAAACTATAGTTCAAATGTCTTCTTTATGTTAAAACATTAAAGGCTGTTTAGTGTACAAAAAGAGGAGATAAAAAAGAGTAGGAAAGAAAAGCCAGAAGAATCATGCTGATGGCATTTATAGATAATTTACTGATTTACTACAACATGTATGCCAAAGGACATGACTAAAAAGATTTGTAATAAATTCATACTTAATACTGCTCTTAAATATATTACTCATCTCATCTAACTTAAAATATATATGTAGACAAAAACATAATATAAATAAACTTACATTCTTCTTCCTTAGGATCAAGCTGTGTAACGCTAACAGATAAACGGTCCACACGTTCTTGCAATGAGTTAACTCTGAAGGAAAAACTATGTGCTTCATTGAATAATTCTCCAAATATATCTTCAGCATATTTACCTAAGCAAAAATGAAACATATACCATAAAATTTAATGTGATCAAAAATAAACACTGAATGATACAACATTTAAAAGTGGTGTCCTATTGAACTTGGCATTTATTTGAAACTATAGTCGACCCTTGAACAACATGGGTTTGAACTGGGCTGGTGCACTTATACATGGATTTTTTTCAATAAATATATTGGAAATTTTTTTTAGAGATTTGCAACAATTTGGAAAAGCCTGCAGATGAATCACATAGCCTAGAAATATCAAATAATGAAGAAAAGTTAAATATGTCATGAATGCATAAAATGTACATAGGTACTAGTCTATTTTATCATTTCCTACCATAAAATATACATGAATCTATTATAAAAAGTTAAAATTTACCAAAACTGATGCACACAAACACAAACTGTACTTGGTGCCACTGACAGTCAAGAAAAATGTAAACAAATGTAAAGATGCAGTATTAAATCATAATTGAATAAAATTAACTATAATACAAACTATATTACTGTAATAATTTCATAGCCACCTCCTGTTGATTGCAGTGAGCTCAAGTGTTGCGAATATCCACTTAAAATGCTGTGTGAGCAGTTCGTCTCTTTAGTAAATTGAGTATCACAGTAGAAAGTAATCTCTCATGGTTCTTGCATATTTTTTATCATGTTTACTGCAATACCGTAAACCTTGAATAACACCACGGGACCCATATCTAGTGCCACTAGTGATGCTGGAATGCTCCCAAGAAGCAGAGAAAAGTCACATCATTACAAGAAAAAGTTGAATTGCTTGATATGTCCCTTAGATGGAGGCCTATAACTGCAACTGTCTGCCATTTCAAGGTAAATGAATCCAGTGGAAGGACCATTCATTGTTAGTAACAAAAAAAGAAAGAAAAGGAAATTCATGAAACAGTTACTGTAGCTATGTCAGCAGGCACAAAAACCTTACCCTTTTCTGTGAAATATCTTTTTATCTCATTGAAAATGCAGCCTTTTTGTAGATGGAGGATTACTATAAGAAAGGCACACCTATAGACTAATACGATTCGAGAAAAAGCATTATGTGACAACTTAAAACAAAAGGAAGGTAGAGGATCTAAAGCTGGAGAATTTAACGTCAGCAAAGGATGGTTTGATACTTTTAGAAACAGGTTTGGCTTTAAAAAACATCAAGGTAACAGGAGAAGCAGCTTCTGTCAACTAAGAGGCAGCAGATGAGTTCCCAGACACCATTAAGAAAATCACTGAGGAGAAAGGATATCTGCCTGAATAGATTTTTGAATGCAGGTGAAAATACTCTATTCTGGAAAAGAAAGGCCACAAAGGACATTCAGTAGTAAGGAAGAAAAGCAAGCCCCAGGATTTCAGGGATAGGCTAACTCTACTGTTTTGTGCAAATGCAGTTGGGTTTATGATGCAGACTGCCCTTATCTATAAAAGCTGCTAACCCCCAATCCTTGAAGGCAAAAGATAAACACCAGCTGCCAGTCTTTTGGTAGTACAACAGCATGGCCTAGACGAGGAGAACCCTCTTTCTGGATTGGATGTTTGTCCCTGAAGTGAGAAAGTATCTTGCTAGTAATGAACTGCCTTTTAAAGTTCTTGTGATATTGGATAATGCCCCTGGCTACCCAGAACCCCATGAGTTCAACACCAAAGGTGTCAAAGTGCAGCGGTCCCCAACCCCCAGTCCATAGCCTGTTAAGAACTGGGCTGCACAGCAGGAGGTGAGGGGTAGGTCAGCAGGCGGAGCTTTATCTGTATTTACAGCTACTCCCCATCACTTGCTTCACTGCCTGAGCTCTGCTTTCTGTCGTATCAGTGGTGACATTAGTTTCTCATGAGCATGAACCCTAACTGTAAACTGCGTATGTGAGGGATTTAGGTTGCGCACTCCTTATGAGAATCTCATGCCTGATTATCTGAGGTAAAGCTGAGGCAGTGACGCTAGTGCTGGGGAGTGGCTTCAAATACAGATTATCATTAGAGGGTTGACTGCACAGAGACCATAATAAATCAACTGCTTGCTGACTCATATCGAAACCCTATCACTGAGTTGCAAGTGACAATTAAGCTGCATCTTGTGGCAGCCTTTAAATCAGAATCTGACACTAATTTTAGTCTGCGAGTGGCCTGCTCATTATTTTATTTATCACTTCTGTTCTCACCTCTTTCCCGCACTGCGCACTTGTCTCAGTCAGAGTTTGGGTAAGCCCACTAGCTAACCCTAGCACAAATGAGTAAAAAACAAACAACGCTGGAGAGCTTCTTTTAAAAGCGGGAAAGACCCAATGATGAAACACAGTAGAAGACTAAAACTTCCAACAAAATGAAAGCTGCATTTAAAAGAAAATACCACGAGTCCTACTTAAATTACAGGTTCACTGCAACAGGTGATTCATATTCTGCAAGCCCACTTTGTATATGTGGTGACCAAAGCCACGAAACCTTCAAAACTGCTTTGCCACATGGAGACCAAGCACCCTGCATTAAAAAACAAGCCTTTGGAGTTTTTCAAAAGAAAAAAACGTGAACACAAAGAACAGAAGCAATTACTGAAGGCCACCACTTCATCAAATGTATCTGCACTGAGAGCATCATTCTTAGTGGCTAACCACATTGCTAAGGCTAAGAACCCATTTACTCTTGGTGAAGAGTTGATCCTGCCTGCTATAAAGGACATTTGCTGTGAACTTTTAGGAGAGGCTGCAATTCAAAAGGTGGCACGTGTTCCTCTTTTGGCTAGTACCATAACAAGACAAATAGATGAAATAGCAGAGGATATTGAGGCACAACTGTTAGAGAAGATTAATGAGTCACTGTGGTATGCAATCCAGGCTGATGAGTCTACTGATGTTGACAACAGGCAACAATGCCTGTTTTTGTGCAATATATTTTTCAGGAGGATGTGCATGAGGATGTGTTTTGTGCACTTTTGTTGCCAACCAACACCACGGCTGCAGAACTATTCAAATCTTTGAATGATTATGTATCAGGAGAACTGAATTGGTCATTTTGTGTAGGTATATGCACTGGTTGAGCGGCTGCCAGGATTGGACAACTTTCCGGTTTCACTAGTTGGGTCAAGGAGTTCGCATCTGACTGTGAGTCTGTGCACTGTGTCATCCATAGAGAAATGCTGGCTGGCCAAAAAGTGTCACCTGAACTAAACATTTTGCAAGATGTGATTAAAATTATCAACATTAAAGTACATGCCCTTAACTCAACGTCTGTTCGTACAGCTCTGTGAAGAGATGGATGCAGAGCACACACATCTTCTCTTATACACAGAAATAAGATGGCTTTCAAAAGGTAGATCACTGGCCAGAGTTTATTAGTTATGACAGCCACTCCAGAGATTTCTTTTAGAAAAACAGTCACCACTGGCAGCACATTTCAGTGGCACAGAATGGGTCCTAAAACTTACTTACTTGTGTGACATATTCAATCTGCTTAATGAACTTGATCTCCCCTCCACTGCAGGGGAGAACAACTGTGTTTAAGTCGGCAGAAAAAGTGGCTGCACTCAAAGCCAAACTGGAATTATGAGGGCAATAAGTGAACATTGGGATTTTTGACATGTTTCAAACATTAGCAGAAAATTTGAAAGAGACTGAGCCAGGGCCTTCTTTTTCCCAGTTGGTGCATGATCACCTATCTCAGCTTTCAAGAGTTTGAGCATTACTTCCCAACCACAAAAAGATCCCAAACTGGGAAGGAATGGATCCTCAACCCACTTGTGAATAAGCCAGGTGAACTGACTTTGTCCGTGCTAGAAGAGGATCAGCTGCTTGAGATCGCAAATGACAGTGGCCTTAAAAGTATGTTTGAGAGAACTTCAAATCTCCATACATTCTGGATTAAAAGTCAAGGTGGAATATCCTGAGATTGCCACAAAAGCACTGAAAAGTCTGCTTCCATTTCCAGCTATCTTTGTGAAGAAGGGTTTTCTGCAGTGACAGCAACCAAAAGGAGATTATGGAGGAGACTGGACATAAGCAACACACTTCAGGTGTCACTATCTGCCATCACCCCCAGATGGGACCGTCTAGTTGCAGGAAAACAAGCTCAGGGCTCTCACTGATTCTGCATTATGGTGAGTTGTATAATTATTTCATTGTATATTACAATGTAATAATAGAAACGAAGTGCACAATAAATGTAATGCGCTTGAATCATCCTGAATCCATCCCCCCAACACCCCAGTCCGTGGAAAAACTGTCTTCCATGAAACTGTTCCCTGGTGCCAAAAAGGATGGGGACCACTACTCTGAAGAATAAACGTTTGGAAATCACATCATCAAAGCTGTTTGAACTATCAAAGTAAAAGTAAATAGACTCTGAGAGAGGGATCAATTGGTTATTTTATATGTATGTGTTTATTTATTCTGGCTATCGAGAGGCCTTTTAAATTTAATTCCAGGTTCTCAACTATGTCAAGTGGGAAAGCTGCCAGAGGAATTAATTTCAGGTCAGTAAACTATTGTTACACCTTGCTATGATATTTTATGGGTTTTTCTCTTTGTTTTTGAATCTTTATAAATGCTTAGAAAATGCCTATATGGTCTGTAATTCCAAATGTGAAGCACTCAAAACCTAATTTAGTTATATTTTCACAATGTGTTTATATTTTCCAGAGTTTGGCTACATGACCATGTGCCTGCTGACAGATGTTGCTTATATGGACTATATTAGACTTGAAAATTCCTTCAATTTTCATCTTTAAGATGTGTAATCCATGCATTAGTACTGAGAATTAAATTAATCATGATTACTAGTTATAAATTCTATATTAGATATATACCTAAAACAAGATGCCTGTATTAGATCCAAAATTCATTTTAAGAAATAGTTTATACAAAGTTATTAATGTCATTTCTATGCTCTTAACATGTATTTTAATATTAACATGCTGATGTATTCATGTACAGGTCAAACAAATTTTATATGAAGTCATGTTATATTAGACTCAGTGCCAGATTACAAAAGTCAGCGAAATATCTTTAAACAATTTGGTTAATCACGTGTTAATACAACATCTGGGAACTATAAGACTCTTCTTTTGACTAGTTTCAAAAGTACATTCTATAATATAATGGCTTTCCTGAGGAAAAAACAAGTAAACAATGCAATATTTTAGTGATTCACTGCTGATAACTAACCTAAAAAAAAAATAACCACCAAAAGAAGGAATATACTTAAATTTAAATAAATAGCCTTTTATTTATTCTTACGACTATTTCACAGACAATGCAAATATGTAGTGCTCTCACACAGAGCATTCAAATGTAACTTTTTATGTTGCTCTCACTATAGATGTGTATGCCCAAACTTTCTCACTTGAAACAAATTAGATTAATAACCTCTTGTGCTAAGTACTCAATTATAAAAGAGAGGACAGAAGAAAGAGAAGCCTGCTTATCAGGAGAATCTATATGGCTGAGAAGATAAATCTAGGACAACTGGCAGAATATTTCTAGGCCAAGAATACCTTGTTTTATCTTTAAAATGAAATACTGATGTCTTATTAAAAAGCTAATCCTTTGATTCTAAAGATAAACTGGATTTACATTTAGAATAATGGGAAATAACTGGTTTAATTTCTTAACCAAGAAGCTCTGTTCTGTAATCTTATAATGGGAATACACCATCTCCTTCTCCCCACCTGCCTCTTCCATTGGCCTTTATTTTCTGGCCAACGTGTTTGCCTTCTGTCTGCCAGAGGCCAAGTTCACGTGCTGTTTCGACAGCATGCTGCATTATCAGACTCTTGACTAATATTCTCACGTGCCTTAGGCAACTCACTTGATTAGCAGTATCTGATTCTCAATGACCCCACACCTTTCACTTAGATCTTTGATAATATAAAAATATTTCCCTAGGCTAATTAAATATATATAGAGAGACACTAATGTTTCAAAACACAAATAGCTGAAGCCTCTAAAAAGAGTAAATAGTGATAACAATCAAGCAAAACTACAGCTCTGGTCCTACCTTCCACAGATCAAATCATATGTTAAAAAGCAATCTTAAAAATTCTCATTCATCGTGTGATTCTGTGCCTAAAGATTCTGTCCTTATTTCTCTTTCCAAGAAGAAAAGTTCAGGGAAAGAAGAAATTACTCTAAAACTGATTAATTTTACTTAAAATGACTACATTTTTCAGGATAATTTTGTTTGCTTCTCACCAAATAGTTTCCCCCAAATTAATCACATCTTCTTAATACTCTAAAGCATAACACTCTGGTTTGTAATATTTTTAACTGATATATACTTACTCAGGCTACTTAGTTGTCTAATTATATTTGCCAAGGAAATATTGGTTACGCATTCCAGTTCATTCTTAATGCCTCTAGGCAGTGCTGTGTGGCACAAGTGCCTAGGATCGATGTTTCTTTTCACTAATGGCATCTTGAAATCAACCGCTGTGCCAGTTCACCTGTAGGAAATAAAAAAATAAATTAACAATATTCGATTTCAACCAACACAGAGTAAGACGCTATCTTTCATATTAAAGAACAAAATGCAGTTGACCCTTGAACAACACAGGTTTGAACTGCCTGGGCCCACTTACATGTGGATTCTCTTCCACCTCTGCCACCCCTGAGACAGCAAGACCAATCTCTCCTCTTCCTCCTCCTCTTCAGCCTACTCAACATGAAGAGGACAAGGATCAAGACCTTTATGATGATCCACTTCCACTTAATGAACAGTAAATATATTTTCTCTTCCTTATGATTTTCATAATAACATTTTCTTTCTCCAGCTGACTTTACAGTAAGAATACAGTATATAATACATACAACATACGAATGTGCTAATCAGCTGTTTATGTTGTTGGTAAGGCTGATCAACAGGAGACTATTAGTAGCTAAATTTTGGGGAAGTCAAAAGTTATACATGAATTTTCAACTGTGCAGGGGGTTGGTACCCTTAACACCTACTCTGTTCAAAGGCCAACTGTATTTGCTTGTATGAAGACAATGAAAATCGAATTACCTGATTAAAAGAATCAAAATTGATTTATTAACTTTGTTTCATTTTCAATTATTAGAATATCAACATTATATAAAATATTTTTTAAAAACTTGCTTTCAATGTCAGTTGCTACATGGTGAATTCACACCATCACAATTATTCTCCTTACTTGTAGTAAGTTTTCACTGAGACTACAATGGAGTTCTGTTTTAGAAAGATGGTGTGAGAGGTCCTCAGTAAGTGCCTAAAAGGATTACAGAAGCTGGGAGAGTAGTATCAAATTTACATTTCCACATAAAATATATCAGATGTTCATTAGTTCAAAGATCAAATATTCCAATTTCATCAAAACCTACCAAATCTTTATTTAATTGATCAAAAAGTTCAACTTTCTTTGAATTACAGGTTGCCCCCACTTTTCATGTTTCCCGTATGCACAAATTGCAGCTACCAGAGTTTAGTTAAATACAACACCAGTTCCCCAACAACATGGCTCAAATTTCACTTACCACAGTATTTTAACTGTGAGTAATTGCATGAATACAAATTTTGTAGCTAGCACTTTTGTCCACGAATCGCTATATTAATAAGAGATGCACATCATGATGAGTGACCAATAATCACTTCTTTAAAAGTCAGTTGGTGATTGGTCATGCCTCATTTGCTATTCGATTCATCCGCAGACAGCAAAGTACGTATCCATGTTGCCTTCTTGCCTCCCAGTGCTAAACCCATGTGAAATTTTACTAAATGGATAGCTGAAAGAGGTATTGGCCAACAAAGATAAAAGCATAGCAAAAAACCAAAACATGATAACACTGAAATGAACTTCAAATCCAATATAAGTGGAGTAATAGAAGAAATAGCTGACTGTGGGACTGCTGTTACTGCCACTATTGGACAGCCTCTAGATGTGCAGTCAGTAGAACTTAGTGAAGACAAACTTAACAGAAGTAAGTGAGGAATGTGGTTGTGACAAAAAAGGAGTATGTTCCACAGGAGGTGATGCCAGCCAAAAAAAACCATAAAAAACAAAAACGAACAAACAAAAAACCAACGAAACAACTTTAAAGTGACTCTCAGAGCTACTTCACAACATTGAAAGTGCAAAAGATATTAATATTTAATACAATGTTGGAAGCTGATCCAAATTTAGAAGACAGAAGTGTGACAATTTGCCAAGGCACAGAAAAGATGCTCACTGTGTTAGCTCTGCTATTTTAAGTTATACAAAGCAGCAAGCACTGTTCAAACTGCTCTTGATAATTATTTTTTTTACAAAGAATTAAAACACTAATTCTAATTGTTTTATGTTTTAAATTACATTGTGCCAAATAAATGTTTTATTTTTTAAAATTTTCCTATATATTTTAACCAACAATAGAATTTTTAATGTTTTGACAAAAGTTTTTAAAGAGAATAGAACAATTATAATTTTTCCCATTGATTAAAATCGTTTTGCATAGTTTCAACTTGCATGGTCATTTGTATAGTCCCACGCTACTGTGCAAAGTGAGGACTGACTGACTGACTGTACTTACCTACTGGTTAACAATGACTACAGAAGGAAGTTATTTATTAATTACTGAGCTTTAATGACTACCAAATGAGACGTTTTAGATAAATCTAATTGCACTGAAGTATTACCTATCAACATCCTTTTAAAAACGAATTTTTGTGTCGAATTTGTCTCCTCTGACCTATTTGTTCAGCATTCACTCTACATTTTAAATCTTTTTAAACTGCGCAATATGAAACATACAGAAAAAAAGCATATAAAACAAAATTGTATAACTCAATGATTTAAGCACTCATGTAACCCCATATAAGAAATAAAACATTGCCTGGACCCCAGAACCCTTCCACTTTGGTCCTCTTCCCAATCATCCTTTCTTACCTCTTCTCCAAGGTAATCGCTACTCTTTTGTAAGTATTTCCTTGTTTTACTTCCTGTTTTCACCACTTATGCAAGCAACTCTAAACACTATGGTTTTGATTGCTTTTTGAAGTTTGTGTAAATGGAATAATAAAATACATATTATGTACCTTGCCTTTTTCATTTCACATGGTATTTATAACATTCATCCATACTGCTTTGTGTAGATGCAGGTGTTTTCATTGCTGTAGAAAATTCCACTGTATGACAACACTACAATTTATTTACTCATTCTAATGTTGATATGAGTTGTTTCCAGTTTAAGGCCATTATGCATAACACTATACTAAACATTCATGTACATGTGTCTTAGTGCACACATTTCTGTTGTAAATATATTAATACTTTACGAAAATAGCCAAGTTAAGGATATATACAACTTCGGCTTTAGGAAACGATGCCTAACTGTTCCAAAAGTGACTGCACCAATGTACACTCCTTTCAGCAATGTAAGAGGCTGCTACTGCCCCACATCCTTACAAAACTTGATACTGTCATTTTCTAAATACTAGCTATTCTTGAGGCGGTATGTTCTGGCAACTTATTATAGCTTTGTGTTTCCCCAGTTACTGAATTTAAGCAGCTTTTCCTATGTTTATTGGTCTTTTGGATTTTTCTCTTGAGAAGTGCCTGTTCACTGCTCTTGCCCATTTTCTATTTGCCATTTTTGTTGTATTAGGGCTGATTTGTAGAAACAAATGAATATGAACCATCTGAAGGTTATAAATGATACAAACATATTCTCCTCTGTCACTTGTTATTTCACTCTCTTAATGATGTCTTTTAATTAACAAGTTTTCACAATCAATATGATGGAATTTATCAATCTTTTCCTTTTAGGTTTATTATGAAAGCACAGTTTTTGAAATCTTTTTCTACACTAACATCATAAATATGACATTCTAGGTTATCTCTTAGCTTTATTGCTTTGTCTTGCACTTTTAATCTGTAATTGACATGGAATTAATTTTTGTGAATGCTGTGATACAGCATCAAGTTTCTTACGTATTATTTTAACACCATTCATTTAAAAGATCATTCCTCTCCCGTTGAGCCACAGTGGCACTACTGTCATAAATCAAGTTTCTATTTATTTTTAAATGCAATTTTGGGCTATATGCTATTCCACTGTTCTGTCTAACCTGGAGCTAATGACACACTATCTTATTAATAATTAGTGGGGCTTTATAGTAAATCTTGATTTCCAACAGGGTAAGATTTCCTACCTTGTTCTTCACAAATGAAGAAGGCTGTTTGTTCTCAGCCTTTTGTATTCCCATGTAATTTGTAGAATCAGATTATCAAGTCTCACATACACATACTCCCCTACTGAGAATTAGATTGGAACTATATTAAATCTATAGATCATATTGGGAAGTACTGATATTTATACATTTCTTTCTATCCATGAATAACATATTGCTCCGATTATTTCAGGATTTTTAAATGTCTCTCAATAATGTTTTACAGTTTTCTGAATAGAAGTCTTATACATCCTTAGATTTATTTGTATGTAAATGATTTTTATAATACTGGAAATGGCATATAAATTTTATTTTGTTGCATATACAGAAAATAAATTGATTTTTGAATATTGGCCCTATATTCCTAAAAATCTCTAGTAACCTAATTATTTTGGATTTTTAAGTGTACATAATCACATCATATATGAATGGTGACTATTTCCTTTCTAATCCATCTTTTGTCTTTTATTTCTCTTTCTTCCCTTAGCACACTAGCTAGAACATTGAATACAAGGTGAAATAGAGGTGATGACAGCAAACATTCTAGCCTTTTCCTGAACTCAAAGGGAAAGCCTTCAACATTTCACAAGATGTCTGCAATAGGGTTTTTGTTATTGTTTTTCCAACACCTTCCAATAGATTAAGGAAGTTCCTTTTTATTCTTAGTTTGCTAAGACTTAAAAATCATGACTGATGTTGATTATATCAAATGTTTTCCCTACATTTATTAGGTTAATCATGTGACTCTTATTCTTTTAATGTAGTGAACTATATTGATTTTTTTGTTGTTATTAAGCAACTATGCATCTTTGGAATACACACGACTTTGTTGAGATGTATGTAGTGGGCAGAATAATAGCCTCCCAAGGCTGCTCACCTTCTTATTCCCTCGAATCTGTGAATGTTACATTACATGGCAAAGGGGAATTAAGGTAGCAGATGGGGTTAAGGTTGCTAATCAGCTGATGGCAAAATAGGGAGATTATCTCTTTTTTATATTTTTCTGGATTTAGTTTTGGTTTGTTAATATGGCTAGTATTTTCACACTTATGTCCATGAGAGAAAATGGTCCATTATCTTTCTTTCAGGTAATGTCCTTGAAAAGTTTTTTGTTTTTGTATTAATTTCTAGCTTAATGGCATTGTGATCAGAAAATATACACTGTATGACTTCAACCCTATAAAATGTATTTATACTTACTTTATTTTCCAACATATGGTCAATTTTTGTAAACATTCCAAGCATACTGAAAAAGAATGTACATTTTGTTGTTAGTTGTTATAATGTTCCACATGTCCATTAGTTAGAGTTGCTAATGTGCCCAAATCTTCTACAGTCGTATTCATTTTTTGTCTGCTGGTTCTGTCAGAGAGATGTGTTAAGATCTCCCACTATGGCTGTAGATTTGTTAAATTCTCATGATTTATGTGTTTTGAGATTATGTTATTAGGTACATTTACCATTATGAAATTCCCTCTTTACCTCTAATAATACAGTTTTTTGCTTAAAAGTCTACTTTGTTTGACATTAATATAGTTATACCAGATTTCTTTTGGTTTGTGTTTACATGATAAAGTTTTCCTATTATTTTCCTTTTGACCTTCTTATACCCTTGTGTTTTAGACATGTCTCTTCACAGAATACAGTTAGGTACTTCCTTTTCATTTCTTTTTCTTTAACCCAGTCTGTTAACCTTTGAATACTTTATTGGTATAAAGCTAATGTTCCTTCTGCTCAGGATAGTCTACTTGTCCACATTCTCTATTTTCCTTATCCCTACTTGTTATTCAAATTTTAGCTCAAATGAGAGCACTCCCTGATCCCCCAGCTCCAACTAGATCCGGTCCTCTGTTAAAATTCTCTCATAGCAACCTGTAATTTTTCTTTATAACACTTGTCTCAATTTGTAATTCTGTATCTTCATGATTGATTTCTGTCTCCTGTGTTTTGTTCCTCACAGTATACTGGGTACCTGGTACATGCTTGGCACATAAACAATGTTAAATATGGCTGGCATAGTGGCTCATGCCTTATCCCAGCACTTGAGAAGCCAAGGTGGGAGGACACTCGAGGCCAGGAGTTTGAGACTAGCCTGAGCAACACAGCAAGACCCTGTCTCTACAAAAAATTTAAAAAATTAGCCGGGTGTGGTGGCATGCACCTTCCCAGCTACTCCTGAAGCAGGAGGAATGCTTGAGCCCAGGAGTTTGAGGTTGCAATGAGCTATGACGGTACCACTGTACTCTAGCCCGGACAATACAGCAAGACCCTGTCTCAAAAAAAAAATCAAACAATTAAATTTATATTTGTTTAATACCTTAGAAATTCTTAACTCCAGTTCAAATCTCTCTCCTAAGCTGCAGATGTAAATATGTAGCTATCTTCTGGACATCTGTACTTGGAAGTTCCGTAAGATCTCTCAAATTCAGTATGTCCAAAACTAAACCCATTATATTTCCTCTTCAAATCTAGGTATCATCTTCAATTCTGCCCTACCACTGCAGTCCCTATCTATCTATGCAGTCTTACAGCTTCTCCCTGCCATTCCATCTATACCGCCACTCTCACTAATCCAATTCATCCCACACCACAGCTTTAAGAACATAGTAGTCCCCCCTTTTCTGAGGGGGATATATTCCAAGACTCCCAGTGGATGCCTAAAACCATGGATAGTACTGAACCCCATATGTACTATCTTTTTTCCTATACATACATGGATAATGTTGAATTTATAAATTAGGCAAGTAAGAAATTAATAATAAAATAGAACAATTATAACAATGCGCTGTAATAAAAGTCACGTGAATGTGGTCTCTTTCTCCCAAAACATCTTACTGTATTTGTGATATTGTGAAATACACATTTGGTCTTCAATCCCATTTGCTGGCATACAGCTTGTAAAATCCTTAGAATTTCCAAAGTGATGTCTTTTTGTATGTTAATGATTGACTGAGAGCTGGCAGCCCCTTGGTCACTTGACAGACCAAGGCAGGATTAGAGGATTGGGATTTTCAGTCCCATCCCTCCCAATATCTGGGGAGCGGGGAAGGGCTGAAAGTTAAGTTGATCACCAATGGCCATTAGTGAGAGTGGTGGTATAGATGGAAGGGCAGGGAGAAGCTGTATGACTGCCAAGTGAGAAATGATTAGTTGGAATAGAAAAGGAAGGGTAGAATGTGAGAGCTGTTAATGAGGTTAGCATTAATAAGGCTTGATTTTGTTTTTAATATAGATAGGGACTGCAGTGGTAGGGCAGAATTGAAGATGATACCTAGATTTGAAGAGGAAATATAATGAGTTTAGTTTTAGACATTTATTTACTCAATCGTGTCTATGTAATGAAGCCCCCATAAAAACCCAAAAGGACTGGGTTCAGAGAACTTCTGATAGCCAAACACGTGGAGGTTCCTGGAAAGTGGCCTGCCCATGGAGGGCATGGAAGCTCCATGCCCCTTCCCTCATACCCTACCCTATGCATCTCTTCATCTGTATTCTTTGTAATACCCTTTATAAGAAATTGGTAAATGGAAGTTTTTCCCTGAGTTCTGTGAGTGGCTCTGGCAAATTAACCAAACCCTAAGAGGGGGTTCATGGGAACCCAAACTTGAAGCCGATCAGTCAGAAGTTCTGGAGGCCTGGACTTGCAACTGGTACTTGAAAAGGGAACAGTCTTGTGGGACTGAGCCCTCCATTGTGGAACCTGATGTTATTTCCAGGTAGGTAGTGTCAGAATTGAGTTGGAGGATCAGCTGGTATCCACTGCAGAACTAATTGCTGGCTTGGTGTATGAGGAGAAACCACACACAACTGATCACAGAAGTATTCCTTTTCTTAAGAATTTCTTCCTGCCATTCCATCCATACTCTCACTAATCCATCCCATTGGATTGATAGTTGCTGTGGTGTGACAGCAGAGGAAAAAAACACGTTGAGGGTGTTTTTACCACTCGCAGTACTGTACTCAACTTTATTGTGATGATGTGAGATGATAAAATGCCTACCTAATGAGATGAAGTGAGGTGAATGACTTAGGCATTGTGATGTAGTGTTAGTCTACTATTGACCTTCTGACAATACATCAGAAGGAGGATCATCTGCTTCAGTTGATCCTGGATCACTGAACCATGATGATGTCAATGGCTGAATGTCAGGAGCAGATGATATCAATGACTAACGGGCAGCACGGACAGCTGGACAAAGGAATGATTCACATCCCAGGCAGGATGGAATGAGATGGCACAAGATGTCATTATGCCACTCAGAATGGTGTACAATTTACAAGTTATGAATTGTTTATTTCTGGAATTCTCTGTTTAATATTTTTGGACCATAGTTGACCATGGGTAACTGCACCTGGGGAAAGCAAAACCATGGATAAGGCCTATTGTAATATCAAATTTTGAATCTGGTAATGTCCGTCTCCTGCAAAAACAAACCGTTCCATGGTTGGTTGCTGTCAGGATAAAATCCAAACATGATGTACAGATTCTTCAGAATTTACCCTCCCCTTTCCCACTTCGTCTGGCCTCATTTCTCACTACCTTCCTACCTTATACTCTCATCACTCTGAATACACCTTGCCGTTTTACAGTTCTGCCTTTTCTCATGCTGCTCTCTGCCTAGAATGCTTTTTACATTTTTATCCTTACAGAGAATACTTAATTGTTCAAGACTAGATTCAGGCATCATGTCTTTTCTGAAGCTTAACTTCAGTGAAGAAAACAAAACTATTCTTTTCACCAACCAAAATAGAAGAATACATATTTTTAAAAAATAGCAAAGTACACCAGTATGCATCATAGATGAGAACAAGCCTACTCACAGACTCCTGCACATGATTTATGCCAAGATATGGAAAAATGTATATATCCCCAATCCTAAGTTTTTCTCTCATCTTCAGGCTAGGCCTCTTATCATCTCTGGATACATATTTTCAAATACTTGCTGGTTATCTCTTACTCAACTTCCCTATGAATAAACCACAAAATCAATGAGACCTAAAGTAATTCTTTTCCCCTCTAAAAACCTGGCTCTTTATTTCTTATATTAGTTAACAGCTCTATCAAATAGTAGCCAAGTTAGAAATAATGGAATCTTTGTTGACTCCTTGAAATCTCACTATATTCAATCTGAATAAAAATATCCATTAGATAAATTTCTAGCAGAAGAACTGCTGGTATCAAACTGTTAGTATATGCCTTAAAAATTTTGAAAATATCAACTTTCCAAAAATTTTTAAACATTTTTATTTCCCTCAAAAACACCAGGGAAGACACTTTTTAATTCTAACACTACAGTCTGTAAGATATACCATACTTTATTTAACACTCCCTAATGCTAGACGTTTTGGTGACTTCCAGATTTGTACAGAAAATAATACTTTTATTTAAACTTTTTTGTTTTAATTTTGATTTTAAAAGGGATAAACTTTCATTATATAAATCTTTGTCTAAGTTTCTGGTTATTTTCTTAGAATATGAAAAACTCAAGGCTTTTGAAGTAGTTATTTCCAAATTACTTCCCCTAAGATTATACAATTTTTATTCTCACCACACACAAGGGTATTTTACTACTTTCTCAGCTCCATTATTTACTATCTGTAAGACCCTGGGCAAGTTAACTTCTCTGTGCCTTTACTTCCTCATCTTTAAAATGAGGATAATAACAACATCTACCTCAAGGGTTTGATGTGAAAATTAAAATGATTAATACATGCAGAGCGTGTATCAGTTTCAGAAAAGTCCCTGGCACATAGTGAGTGCACAATAAATACTACTATCATAATTTCTTGCCAATATTGAATATTAAGCAATAGAAATGGTAGTACTCTCTGACTCATTTTAAAGTAGAAAGAAAATGTCTGGAAGCAGCATCGGGCAACGAAGACCTTTTCCAAACTTAATATATGCAGGATATATGGCTATAGATAGTACTTCTGCATAAGAGAGTATGAAATTAATTTTAGGCCAGTTTTTAGTTAAAACAAGGAGATGGAAGGTTTAAGTTTGGAGAAGAGGTTAAATATAATTGTAGAAAAGTTTGCAGGTCACAGAGGCAGAAGTTCTCTGGAGCATTATGGAAGGATTTGGGTAGGTTGGAGAAATGGATCAAATGAGCTGTTCAAACGAGTATGAATTTGTGAGTTTGAAAGATACAAAACAAAGAAGACTTACAGCATACTTATGCCAGTTCATTTCTATGAGGCATAATGTAATTATTTCTAGGTATTTTGAAAGCATAGGGGCACTCTCTTAGGTTTATGCTATGGTCTGAAAGTGCATGCTATGGCATGCGGAAGTAAATATCCTTTCAAACTTTACTGCATATAAACAATACAGCTAATTATCGGCATTGCAAGGACAGTAATCTCAGTTCTGACTTCCAATTCAGAATTTCCTTCATTATAACATGTTGACATTTTCTCCGGAATCTTATTCATGGATTTGCTAACTAATTACTTGGAATATACAATCATTTAAATACTGTCTTATATATGTTCTCACTTTTAAGTGGGAGCTAAACTATGGCTACTCATGGTCATACAGAGTGGAATAATATTAAATAGATATTGGAGACTCAAAATGGGGGAAGGTTGAGAAGTAGGTAAGAGATGGAAAATTACCTACTGGGTACAATGTACACTATTTTGGTGATGGGTACATTAAATGCCCAAAAGTCACCACTATACAATATATCCACGTAACAAAACTCCACTTGTACCCCCACATCCGCTGAAATTTAAAAAAGGAAGAAAAATAAATAAATATGGTTTATTATTCTTTAGTTTTATTCATTGTTTGCTACAAAGAAACTCATTTACTGTTTTCTTGCTCACTCATAGTCTTATGAAATCTTTACGTAATTTGTCATCTTGGCATTTCACTACGCAGAGGATGGGTTTGTCATTTCAAATCTGGGCATTTCAACGTGTACTTTTCTCTTTCTGGATGTTTTTAAAATACAAAATAAAAGCAGTGCCAACATTAATCCTCACTGTTAGTAATTTCAATTCAGAAAAGCCTATTTTTAAAAGAATCTTAGCCTAGAAGAAATATTAAAAACCAACTAATTCATCTCATTTTCATAGATGAGCAAACTTACCTGAAAAAGTCAAGAAAATTCTCCAAGTTCACAAAATTAATAGCAGAGTTGAAACCAGATTTTAAGTTTCCAGATTTTGCATCTACTGTTTGTTCTACTCTTAATCTGTTACTGTTTTTAAATCCATTTTGTGTTCTTGACAAATTTCACAATACACTAAAAGATTTTCAATGGTATTTTGAAGCTCCAAATAATGTTCCCCAATTCCCACATGACTGCCTCCTTGAGTAAATATTTGTAGATTACATGTTATGATTAAAACAGATAGTGAAAGAGATATAAAAGAAATAAAATAGCTTTACCACCCAGAAGCTTACAAAATAATCAGAAAGCAAAAATACATATCAAAAATTAAAAAAAATTAACATGGCTAAAGTCTAAAGTAGGCTAAGGAAAATTATAAGGTATGCAGAGAGAATGAAATCAAAACAAGCTAAAGAGGTTAAGAAAGACATTTATATAGACCTGTGCTATCTAATACATTAACTGCTAGCCACATATAGCTAAATTAAAATTAAGTAAATATTTTAAAAATCAGTTCCTCAGTCACACTAGCCACATTTCAAGTACTCAATAGCCACATGTGGTTTGTGGCTGCCATATTAGGCAGGATAATTACAGAACACTACCATTACTGCACAAAGTTTTACTGAACAACACTGATGTCCATGATGGATAAAATGGCAGGGAGAGAGAATATTTTAAGTCAAGAATAAGAGAGGAAAAATAAGGAAATTTGCTTGAAAGGACCACAGAGTTAAGAATAAAAGATAAACAAAAACATGCAATAGAATTGAAGATTTTGAACTTTGATATTCAGTGAAGAATAAGTCTTCTTAAAAAGGAGCAGAAGATAACAAACGTTTTATCTTAAAGAGATTTGACTGTGTAATACGGAGTAAATGTGGAATGACTAGAGAGAGTAAACCACTGGGTCATCGGGTATATATACACATACATATGTACAGCTTTAGTAAATACTGTCAAATACTTTTCAAAGTGCTTGAGCCAATTTATACCCCCACCAACAACTTAGGAGAGTTCCAGCTGTTTGACATCCTTGCTAACACTTGATATTATACACTAATAATTTGATGATCTAAGCAAGATCAACCACATTTTATTGTAAAGTTTCATTTAGTCTATTAAAAATTTTAACCTAAAATCTTTGGCCTTTGAATAATATTATAATAAAATATTAATGTATTATTCTTGATTTAATCCTTTCTAGGAAATAAACAATAAGTAGATAAAATCTTTTACATGCTATAAAAACAATACTTCCTACATTCTGTAATTATTAAAAAATTATTATTAAAAAAAATTCTAAGTTTTCATAGGGGTAGCTTTGACAAGGATAGAAAAATGCAGATTAAAATTAGAGTGAGATACAACTACAAATACTCCATTAGAGTTAATAGACTATTATAAAAAACATTTGATAAGCTATATTCTGCTTATATTTAAATATGAAAATAATATACATAAGTAAGTTTGTTTTAAGGAGGATGGGAAGAGTTGAGGGTACCTTTGTAGTAAAAAAATTAGAGGGATTCCTTTGAGTTCCAAAAGTAAATTTCAGGAGAAGCTGTGAATTCTCCTTTTCTATGTGTGGAAAAATGTTAGAGGAAGTGAGTTTCTACAAACTATTTGAATGATGGCAAAGAAGATTGCACTGACAGGCAGAAAGACTAAGGTCTCTCTTTTTTTTTTTAAGTCTACTTTTTCCACCATATTTTTCAATGTTTCTATTTTGTTGTCTATATACCTAATATAATACAACATCACACAGATAATACTGATGGGAATGAATACTTCTGAAAGAATGCTTCAGGTTCTGAAGTACTTAACAATATCACATAGAAACACAGGACTTAAAAATAGCTTTTATTATTGAAGTGGAAGAGAATGAACCAAGTAATTTATTGATTTCCTTTAGAAACGATAAATTAGGTATTGCTCAGGGCAATACCTAAAATATATTGATACAGTCATGGTTTAAACCAGTAGGTAATTACATATTATAAGAAAATATCTTATAAAAACTATATAAATCTACAAAATTTCACTTGATTGTATTGTCATACAAAAGCAATGAGGATAAAAATGAAAGTGTGTTTTTCCCCAGATTTCACAAGTTATCTATTATTATAATAAGCATTTTCTATTATTAATAAAATTAACTATCCAAACCATATTCCTGAATATAATTACTTCTGATGGATAATTTACTGTAAATAGAACCAAAGATTCCACAAGTTTAGAGATACTGAAAGGGATTCTTTCCATCTTGAAGATTTTAAGTATTTTTCGGTCATGACTTCTATTCTAACTTTACTGTGCTAAAAAAAAAAAAAATCAGAGAATTTGGATGAAAATTAAAATGCAAAGACTAATGAGATCCTAAGCCTGGATCTTATGTAAATTTGTCCTTGGCAAAAGTCAGGCAATGTAAAAAATTCTGCTAAAAACACCCTAACGCCAAATAAGGTATAAAAGGATATAATATGCTGAAATTACAAATAGGATGGCTCCTATGAAACAGATACTTTTCAAAGTGATACCTTTACAGTGGATGATTTCACCTACGGTATTCAAAGGGATGGGCCCAGTGCTCTAATACCCTGAACCAATCAGACTCTACGTATTCCCAATTTTGTCTAATTCCTAATTTTTTCTACAGTGAAAATCAATATAGATTGATTTAATCTACAGTTCTTAAATATTTGGGCTCTTATTAATTAAATCACTCTTTAGCTTTCTTTTTGGACTCAATATATCAACATACCATCACAATGAACATCTAAGTATGCTTTCTATCTGCTCTAAGGTCAAACTTGAACAGAAACTAGAAGGGTAAAGATTTGCTTAAACTATTCATATTTTGCTATTATGTTTCCTGGCTTGGAATGAGGTTAAGAGAGAAGCGTAGGCCGGGCACGGTGGCTCACGCCTGTAATCCTAGCACTCTGGGAGGCCGAGGCAGGCGGATTGTTTGAGCTCAGGAGTTCGAGATCAGCCTGAGCAAGAGCGAGACCCCGTCTCTACTAAAAATAGAAACAAATTAGCTGGACAACTAAAAATATACATATATATATATATATAAAAATTAGCCGGGCATGGTGATGCCTTGTAGTCCCAGCTGCTCGGGAGGCTGAGGCAGGAGGATCGCTTGAGCCCAGGAGTTTGAGGTTGCTGTGAGCTACGCTGATGCCACGGCACTCTAGCCGGGGCAACAGAGTGAGACTGTCTCAAAAAAAAAAAAAAAAAAAAAAAGAGACAAGCGTTCCCTCAAGGCAAATATAGCACCAATAGGTTAAAGTGATGAGGAAACAGATTTAATTTGGACATAAATAAAAACCTTTTATATTGGAAATGTCCAACAAGAAAGCCTCTGATTCCTTTACTAGATGAGAGGTTGGACTACATTATTGCTAAGGTGCCCTCCTGTTTGCAATCTTATAAAAGGGGAGTTTTAAGGAATGAGTAGAGAAACACTCACATGAGCTTCATTTACCTCAAGATAAAATAAGTGAATAAATCACTCAGATGACTTACTTAAATCCATGCTCCATGCCATTAGCACAGCAATTTTTAAAAAATGCTATAACTCATGTTAGAGTTAGCAGTGAAAATTAGAAACTACTATTCTATTTAGAAAGGATGTATACTTTCCTCCCCATCTAGCTCGATCCAATTCACCGTTCAATGCCCTGAACAAATCCTTCATCATGAAAACCTTCTCAATGTACCCAGTTCATGGTGAGTTATCCCTTCCTCTGAATTCAGAGTTCTATTCTCTGTGCCACTTATTTTTATTACTAACCAAATAGCTGCCTTGTGATCTTTCTTGAATTGTTTCTTACATTATTTCAATTGTTCATGCTTATGTCTTATCTATCTACTCAATTATACTATAAGCTCCCTGAAGACATGGATCATAGCTTATATTTCTCTGTATGTCCCATAGCAGCTAATAGCATTCTGCATTTTGACTGTTCAGAATTGGATGAATCAGAATAGGAAATTATAGGCTACTTTAAAAACTGTGAAAGGCAAATTTGGTAGAAGAAAGCATAAATAAAAAAAGTATATAAATAAAAATGATGTACAGGTTAGTAGCAAGAATCAACTTCTGCATTTGAAAAAAAAAAAAAAAAGACATCTGTTAAGTAGAGAGAGCAGGGTTCTAGACCAAGCTCCATGCAATCATGTCACATTATTTGCCAAAGATGCATACTAAAGTTGAGAACCATTGATATAGGGGATAAACATGGGACACTGCCAGATTCTGAGAGAAGGAATGCTATCACTGAAGTGGACATACAAGATTCTTTCCACATCTTTAATTCCATCTTTTGGCACCTGATAGGGGGTCTTCAAATATCGACACCAACTGACACCAGATGTTACCTGTTAGAGCCTAATGCCGGGCCATGGCCAGCAAACCAAATAAGTAGCATTATTCATAAGACCATGGTTACAGGTTGAGTTTCCCTTATCCAAAATGCTTGGGACCAGAAGTATTTTGGATTTCAGATATTTTTGGATTTTAGTTGCATATACATAACGAGATATCTTGGGGATGAGACTCAAGTATAAACATGAAATTCATATATGTTTCATCTACACCTTTTACACATAGGCCGAAGGTAATTTTATATAACATTTTTAAAAATTTTTGTGCATTAAAAAAAGTTTTCTTTAAGTACTTATATGTGAAATTTTCCACTTGTGGTGTCATGTTGGTGCTCAAAGTTTCAGATTTTGGAGCATTTTGGATTTTGGATTAGGGATGCTCAACCTGTACTTTGGGAAGCATCTATTTCAATATGGCCCTAAAAGAACCATGGCTTTAGCAATTTTTGCAATTTTTGTTCTAGTATTAAAACAAACTTCTGAATTCAAAAATATCATCTTGAAAATTTTATCTAGTTAGAATACTAAGTCTAATTTAAAAACAAAATATACATTTCTATCATATAAAAGAAAACTATATTAGAAATTAAAAGTTAGGCATATTTGTTACATCACAGTATAAATAGTATTTATTATAGTTTAGCAAGAAGAATAGCTGCTTCGAAATCAAGTGTCTAATGAAAACTATGAGCCTAGGAAGAATAATATGTTAGATAATTGCAGGACAGACTAAAATAATGGAAAAGCTGGATATAGAACCTTTTAGGGTCACCTGTATTTTATCACCGATGAATTGATAAGGACCTGGGTTTAGATTGCTGGCAGTTGAAAAGAAGAAAAGAAAAATCATTAGATACGGAAGAATGAAGGTTTTGAGCCTAGGAGACTAGTGCTACCTTTATCTGAAATGGAAAAACTGAGACGTTGGTTTCAAACTTGTAAAATCAACATTTTCTAATACTGTCCCCATACACTTAATTCTTAAAAGTAGAAGATGTTTTCAAGACCATTCCACTTTTATTAATATATTAATATAACTTCTGAAGTAGAAATTAGAAGTGGTTTTAAATTGATACCTGCTATCAGGAGTTGTTATTGAGACACATTACTTCTTAATTTTATCTTGAAGATTTTAAAGATGTTTCATCCACAGCTTCTATTCCGACTTTATTCCAACAGCTATCAACAGCTATTTTATTAATAACTGCTGATTTCTCCACTACTGATTAAAAATAACAAAAATAACATCTAACATATATTATTCCTTTTTCCTCATACTAAGAGAAGCTACTTTTTTCTTTGAATTAGAACAATGAAAGTAAGGAGTAATTTAAGCTTAACCTATTACTTCTAATTATAACAGAAAACTAGAGGATCAATACATTAAAATCCTCATTAATCACATTCTACCAATTGTGAATTTGAAATCTAGAAGAAATAAATGTAATTCTTGTCTAACCAGAAGTTTGAAATATTTTTTAATTTGACAAATCTTTTGCTACCACTACTAAGGTGATATCTGACTGAAAACCATTAGCTTTAAAAGCTCAAGAAATTAGAATACTTTCAAGATGTCTTCCTCCAACTTCTAAGTTAAGTTAAACAGCAGTATTCTAAATTCATTAACTCAACAAACATTTTAAGTGCCTTTTATTTACGTTATTTATAAATACCTAGTTTTATTTAGTACAACTAAACAGTGTATTATATTTTCCATCAACCTCATTTGACTTTTTACTACCATCTTATTTAGAAGAAAACAAATGTCCCTAGGAGGAAAGTATTAATTAGTTTAACGTTTCAATTAACTAGCAACCAAACTAATCCAAAAGCCCGATCAACTATTGTATGAATTTGGTTATCGCTCTTTCCTTCCTCGTATCAGTCCTGAATGAGCTCATCATACTCACAGGAGCCTCTGAAATAACAGAGGACTATTCTTCAGTCAAGAGTACTCTTAGCTTACTGTATTAAACTTTATTTGTCCAGTTATTTTTACATGCTCAAGATATGTGAGACCTTATTTATCTACAGTATTGTATTGGTTTTCCTGAAGAAAACTGATAGTATATTGCTGCTTTCTACAACTTTCTGAAAAACTAAATAGGAATTCAACTACTCTTCACCATTCAGTAAAAAACTGGGGAAAAATTCTATCTTTTTCCATGCATTATTACAACGATGTCTACATTCCAGATTTCTCACTTACTGTTATGAACAATGTTACTTCATCCTTTACGAACAGGCTATGTGTCAGGAAGAACCATGGCCCAGCCTTAACCTGACCTCTATGAAAGGACCACAATTTCAGCAAAAAGCTAATCCATATAGGAAATCTTCAATTAATATATTATATATTATCCACACAAGCAAATATAGAAAAGAGGTCTAAAGCAAAACACAAGGGGGACTTTGTTATCACCAACTGAGCTTAATAAATCTAAAGTTAATTATTAAGCAATTTTAAAAGAGTGGTGAAATTCAGAATCCTACCTATATGCTGACATATCTGAAGTGTTTATCAGGCACTTCGGTCAATATATTTTAAGAAAATACATTCGATATATTTTTAAAGAGTAAAAGTATTATGAACATATCAGATACTATTAGTTATGAAAAAAATTTGTTCTTTGGGACAGTTTCTAGAACATAAAGAGACAAATTCTGCTTCTCCTCTCCTATTTTTTGTAGACTCTTTTGTGAGAGTCTACTCTGACCTATTAACAATTTAACTTCTTCACTGTTCAGTATTCTCAAAACAAGCAAGATATAAACTAAGATCTGTCATGCAAACAGCATATTTCTTGCTTCGAAAGTCATAAACAAAAGATAGAAGCAGAGGGAATACTTCATGAATCATTCTATAAGGCTAGCATTTCCCTAATACCAAAAACAAAGGCATGACAAGAAAACTAAAGACCAACATCTTTCATGGACACAGATGAAATAATCCTCAACAAAATATTAGCAAATCAATTCCAACAATGTATAAAAAGAATTGTACACCAGGACCATGTGAGATTCATTCCAGAAATGCAAGGCTGATTCTACACTAGAAAGTCAATTAACATAATCCATCATATCAACAAACTAAAGAAGAAAAATTGCATGATCATGTCAAGAGATGCAGGAAAAGTATCTGACAAAAGACAACACCCATTTATTATGGAAACTTTCAGCAAACTAAGAATGAAAGGTAACTTCCTCAACTTGATAAAGAACGTCTATACAAAAACCTATAGCTAACATTATACTTAATGGTGAGAAACTAGAATCTTTCCTGCTAAAATCAGGAACAAAGCAAGGATGTCCCTTTTACCAGATCATACTGACTAATCCTAGTTAATACAATAGATCATCCTAGTTAATACAATAAGAGAAGGAAATAAAAAGTACGTAGATTGGGAAGGAAGGTATAAAACTGTCTTTGTTTTATGTCATAGGTGACATAATTGTCTATGTAGAAAGTTTGAAAGAATCAACAAAAAAACTCAAGGAACTAATAAGCAATTATACCAAGGCTGCAGGCTACAAGATTAAGACACAAAAGCCATTTGCTTTCCTACATACTAACAATGAACAAGTGAAATTTGGAATTAAAAACACAATACCACTTACATTGTACCCCCATTAAGGAAAGCTGCAAAACTCTGATGAAAGAAATCAAAGAACCAAATAAATGGAGATCCTAGGTTTATAGATAATGCATTATTTGGGGCTATTATAACAAAATACCATAGACCAGGAGTGTTATAAACAACAGAAATTTATTTCTCACAGTTCTGAAGGCTGGAAATCCAAGATCAGGATGTCAGCATGATCACATTCTGGTGAGGGCCATGTTCTCGGTTGTAGACTGTTGACTTCTCGTTGTGTCCTCCCCCGCCAGAAAGCTCTCTGGGGTTTCTAATCCCATTCATGAGGGGCTCCACTCTGATGACCTAACCTAGGCCCCATCTCCTAATATCATCACACTATGGGTTAGGATTTCAACATATGAAGGGGCGGGGGGCAGGGACACAAACATTCAGGCCATAACAGACAGGAAAACTCAATATTGTCAAGATGTCAGTTCTTCCCAACCTGATCCACAGATTCAACACAATCCCAATCAAAATTCCAGCAAGTCATTTTGTGAATAGCAACAAACTGATTCTAAAATTTCTATGGGCTAGGCACAGTGGCTCACGCCTGTAATCCCAGCACTTTGGGAGGCCAAGGCAGGAGGATTGTTTGAGGTCAGGAGTTCAAGACCAGCCTGAGCAACATAGTAAGACCCTATCTCTACTAAAAATATAAAAATTAGTTGGGCATTGTGGCACATGTTTGTAGTCCCAGCTACCCGGGAGGCTGAGGCAGGAGGATCACTTGAGCCCAGGAGTTTGAGGTTGCACTAAGCTATGATTACGCCACTTCACTCTACCTGCTGTGACAGAGCAAGTCTCTGTCTGAAAAATTAAATTAAAAATAAAAACAACAAAGTACTCTTAAAATTCAATAATAAGAAAATGAGCAACCTGATTTTAAGAATGGGAAAAAGAGATCAACAGATATCTCACCAAATAAGATACACAGATGGCAAACAAGCATGTGAAAAGATGCCATCATATGCTGTTAGAGAATTGCAAATTAAAACAATGAGAAACCACTGCATACCTATTACAATGGCCAAAATCTAAAATACTCATACCAAATGCAATAGGATGCTAAGCAACAGGAAATTCTCATTTATTGCTATTAATTGAAAGACAGTTTGGCAGTTTCTTACAAAACTAAACACAAACTCTTACCATACAATCCAGCAATCATGTTCTTTGGCATTTACCCAATGAGGTGAAAACTTATGCCCACACAAAAACCTGCGCACAGATATTTTAAACAACTTTATTTTTAATTGCCAAAATTCGTAAGCAACCAATATGTCCTTGAGTAAGTGGATAAATAAAATGTGGTACATCCAGACAACCGATTACTCAGCACTAAAAAAGAAATGAGCTAACAAGCCATGAAAAGACATGGAGGAACCTTAAAAGCATATTACTAAGTGAAAGAAAATTCAAAAAGACTACATACTCTGATTTCAACTATATGACATAGAAAATACAAAACTATAAAAATGGTAAAAAGATCAGTGGTTTTCATGGGTTAGAAAGGAAAGAGGGATGAATAGGCAGAGCACAGATGATTTTTAAGGCAGTAAAACTATTCTGTAAGATACATGTCATTATGTATTTTTCAAAAGCCATCAAATACACAACACTAAGAGTGAACCCTAGTGTAAACTGTGGACTTTTAGCAAATGCTCCACTCTGGTACAGAATGTTGATAGTAGGGAATGCTGTGCATGCGTGTGGTCAGGGAGTATATGGGAACTCTACTTTCAGCTCAATTTTGCTGTGAACCTAAAACTGCTCTAAAAAATAAAAGTCTCAGAGGCCAGGCATGGTGGCTTACACCTGTAATCCCAGCACTTTGGGCAGCTGAGGTGGAAGGATTGCTTGAGGCCAGAACTTTGAGAACAGCCTGAGCAACATAGCGAGATCCTGTCTCTATAAATACAAAAATTAGCCAGGCACGGTGGCACATGCCTGTAGTTCCAGCTACTTGGGAGGCTAAGGTGGGAGGATCACTTGAATCCAAGAGTTGGAGGCTGCAGTGAGCTATGATCGCATCACTGTACTCCAGTGTGGGCAACTGAGTGAGACCCTGTCTCTAAAAAAAATTAATTAAGAATTTTTTAAAAGTTTCTTAAAAAAGAAGTCATAGAGATGTGACTGTACTTAATGTCACTAAATTATACATTTTCAAAATGACTAAAATTGTTAATTTATGTTATATATATCTTACCACAATTTTTTAAAAGTTATAAAAGAATTCTAGCAATATTAGGAAGAAATTATCCATTCAAGATGTCTGTCTCTTCTCCACCTCTTCTCATTCAAACTACCTACCTTTCCTTTTTTCCTCTCCTTTGAATTCATATTTTATAATAACATGATCATTTAAGAATGTATCTCCTTCGAAGCAGTATTTTTTCTACTTCCTTCTGACTCAGATCTTCTATAGCAGTGTTAATACAAAGTATTCTTAAACCAGCATCACCCTGAGAACTTGTAAGAACTGGAAGATTTTGGTTCTACCCCTGAACTTCTGAATCAGAATCTGCTTTTTAACAAGATCTGCAGGTAATGAGGATGCATGATAAAGTCTGATTACAGTGCTATAAAGACTTAGCTCTTGTGCACCCCTTCTAACTCCCTGTATGTTCCTAAGCATAAACTCTAGGAATAAAGGAAGCAAGGTACTACAAAAGTCAAATAGGTAGGCCCAGTTTTTGTAAAAGGAGAAGGGGTAGGGATGCAGTAGTGCAAAATTAAATTTAAAAGGCTGTCAAGGATATAGTTGGGAAAAGAGAAACATCCATGGGAAAAACTAGTGACATACCAAGCCAAAATGGGATAAGCCATTTATTCTATATTATTTAGGGAATCCTTATAAATGGGAAAGCAGATGAACACTTATAAAAAAGAAAGAGTCTGATAGATCAGGAAACGAGAGAGAAAGAAGACTAGGAAGAGGGTTTACTAATGAGAAAAGTGATGTCCTACAATAATTTTCCTAATCTGAGTTCTTCCTATTTTGACCAAAATATTTCTGAACTCTTTCACCTTGAACAGATGTAAGACTAAGTTTTTAAAATATCGGTGGCATTCTCCAAATTACATTTATATGCCAAAAACATAGTCTTACAGAGAATATGCAGATTACATGGAACAGCTGGCTTCCTCATTTTATAGAAGGCAAAGCTCAAAAATGACCGGAGACACTAGAAACCAACATGAGATGAAAACTCTTAGTTTTAGTGTCACATACATTATTAAAATAATAAACTAACACTGGCATTTTATATACTAACAATGGATAAAAATTTCTCATTTACTTTGTCCTGTAGCAAAAATATTACTAGTTGTACTTCATCTGGAAAATCTAAAAGGTGATTCCCTATAGCAGTCAAGAATACAAAGTCTGACCACAGACCAGATGGGTTTGAATCCTGGCTCTGCCATTTACAAACTGTGCTTAGGACCTTAACTTCTCTGTGTCTCTGTGGCTAATTCTGCATACTTCACCTGGCCATTTATGAGGATTAAGTGAGATAAAGTGATTAGCATAAAGCCTGGCGCATAATACATAAGAACTCAAAAATGTTTATTTTTGTGTGTGAAAAAATTTTCAAAGTATTTCTTAAAATGAGATCTTTCAAGGATGAAGAACTATCCTATCTTAATATAAATGGAATTGTCATGTGCCGTATAACGACGTTTCAGTCAATGACGTTATCACACATATGATGGTGGTCCCCTATAGTTATTTTAGAGTATACACCTTCTACTTATAAAAAAGTTAACTATAAAATATCCTCAGGCAGGTCCTTCATGAATTATTGCAGAAGGCATTGTTATCATGGGAAATGACAGCTCTGTGCGTCTTAGTGCCTCGAAGACCTTCCAGTGGGACGAGGTGTGGAGGTGGAAGACAGTAATATTGACGATCCTAACCCTGTGTAGGTAGGCCCAGGCTAATGTGTGTGTTTCTTAGTTTTTAATAAAAAGCTTAAAAAGTAAAAATAAATGAATAATTTTAAGAATAAAGTTTATAGAATGAGGACATAAAGAATATTTTTGTACAGTTATACAATGTGTTTATGTTTTAAGCTAAGTGTTATTACATAAGAGTTAAATGGTTAAAAAATTAAGTTTATAAGGTAAAAAAGTTACACTAAGCTAAGGTTAATTTATTATTGAAGAAATTTTTTTTAATAAATTTAGTGTAGCCTAAGTGTACAGTGCTCATAAAGTCTACAGTAGTGTATAGTAATGTCCTAGGCCTTCACCTTCACTCACCACTCACTTACTCACTTACTCAGAGCAACTCCTAGTCCTGAAAGTTCCATTCATGTTAAGTACAGTTATACAGGTATAACTTTTATTTATCTTACATTTTTTTATCTTTATCTTTATATTTATTTATCTTATATTTTTACAGTATTTTCTATATTTAGATGTTTAGATACACAAATAATTACCATTGTGTTACAGTTGCCTACAGTATTCAGTACAGTAACATGCTGTACAGGTTTGTAGCCTAGGAGCAATAGGCTATGTATACCATATAGCCTAGGTGGATAGTAGGCTATACTATCTAGTTTTGTGGGTTTATGTAAGTATACTATATGACGTTCAAACAATGACAAAATCACCTAATGATTTCTCAGAATGTATCCCTCCCCTTAAGCGACACGTGACAATATACTATATGATTCCATTCACATTAAGTTTTAGGAAATGCACACCAACCTATAGTGACAGATTAGTTGCCGCTTAGGGAAGGGGTTTGGGTTGGCGGAAATAGAACGGAGAGATAGGATACAGTGATTACAAAGGGGAACGAGGAAACTTTTGGGGGTTCATTATCTTGACTGTCATTTTGGTCTCCTGAGTACATCCATAAGTCAAAAATCATCCAATTATACAGTTTATTATGTGTCGATAATTTTTAATAAAGCTGTCAAAAAGCCATTTAATCAAATAGCGTTAACTATTCCAGCTAAAGACAGCACTTACATGCTATATAATGCTTATTGTTTTCTACCACCTGTTAACAAGAAAATAAATGATTTAAACTTAGTAATATTAGATATAAACTTTAAAATGTATAAAAGGGGACAGTATACAGTTTTTCAAAAATCTTTCTGGAAATATGCAAGCAAAAATCTTGGACATTGATGGATTAAAGCAAATTCAGACAAGCTCAGGTAGACCAAAGAGCTTTGCTATCTTCTCTCAACATGCAACAATCCTGCATTTGACTTAAATTAATGCGAAAACTGGTGCGTAGCTTTATTAACACCCATATCATCACTAAAGATAATCTACAACTATAAGATAGTAAACAAGTTGGGTTATCAGACATTTGTAATTTGACTATGTCAACATCAAAAATTTCTCCACAGAAACATTTCACATGGTGGCAAAGTTCCAGGCCAGTTCCCAAATCCTATTTAAGCAGTAGGAATTAATTATCCTCTCTTTCTTCTGCATCATCATCATTTCCCCCTCTACTGGATCACTGCCATCAGCATAAAGACATGCTATAATTTCGCCATCTTAAAACAACAACAACAACTTCTCTTGGTCCCACTTCTCCCTCCAACACCCCCCCCCCCATTTCTGTGCTTTCCTTGATGGCGAAATTTCTTGAACGAGTTATCTGATTTCTCTCCTCCAATTCTCACTAAAATCTGTACCACTCCAGCTTTGATTCCCGGTATTATATTAATACCAAACCATCTCACCAAGGTCAGTTATTTGCTTAGCAATGGTTAATTCTCAGGCTTCTTCTTACTCAACCTATAATATTAACATCTGATACAGCTGTTCACTTCCTGAAACACTTTCTTAATTTGTCTTCCAGGACATCTGAAGTTCTTGGCTTTCCTCCTACCTCCTTCTCAGTCTCCTTTGCTAGAACATCCCTTCTTCTTATCTTCTGTACCTCTAAATCTTTGAGTACCCCAAGGCTTACTTCTTGGACCTTTTCTCTTATTTTTATCAATACTCACTCCAATAGTAATCTCATTCATATTAAGATTTCCGAAGCTGAGCTACAACTGTAGCTAACTTACATGCTTCACTGTCATCCTCAAATAAAGTCAATTATAGATCATTCTACTTTTATTTGATGAGACAGCTGCAAATGAAAAACAGATTCAAAGAGAAACAAAATAATTAAAAATAAGCAACTTCATTTTCAATAAATCATCTCCACCTTTATTTAGTTTAAATTTAATATTATTGATGATAACAACAAATACTTATTATTTATTCTAGTCATTGATTACATTGGAAACATTTAAATACCACACTGAATATTTCACAAAAGATGTAAATCATGACCTTGTCTATGGTCCTACTCCTATGGACTTAAAATCTGACAGTGGCACCTTATGTTAATATAGACTTGCTTCAAAAGCCCTTTCACAACAATTATCTCTTTACCCAAAAGATTTCATAAGGATAGTAAGATAAATAATATTTTAACCAGCATTTTCAGGTCCAAACATGACCTCTCACATAACAGTTAATAATGAGCGAATTTAATGAATTTAAAATTAGTAGGTGAACTCATAAATCCATCCCTACTATAAGAAATACAAATGAAAATTCATGTTCAACTGGTAACAGGTCATTGATGTCATCTTTCTGTAGTTAGTACAGCATTACAAAAAAAATTTATTATATATTTTCTAATGAATGGAAAACTAATTTCTTTATGTACAAATCCATCAAGACACATACTCTATTTCATTTCCTTCCATAACAATGGAAATGATGATTTTTATGATATTATCACTGATCTACTGTATATGAGGGAACACAGTTGTGGACTGTCACTGTCACAGTGAAAAAGACTTTTTTGCAAGCAAGAATACATCTATAATAATGCAATCAGTAGTAATGCATAACCCCTTTCATCCCTCCAAGAGTCCCACCTCAAATGGTGTGGTTTGTGCTACTTGCCAACCCCAGAGCAAGTGTTAGAAGCATACGGACTAGAGCCAGGCTTTTTAAATTGTACACAATTCTTGAGGGCTCCAGGGCCAGCCCTGAGGACTGAGGAGTAGCACCTTCCCTTCCATTACTAAGTAAATCAAGTGTCTGTGTACAGACTTCTAAACAGTTCTACCACCAAGATCTCCCTCTGAAATGTCTCTTTCTGACCTATTCTATCCTATTCCTTCATTTTCTCATTATTATAAAACTTCTTTGTCCTTACCAAGTTCCTGCAATCCTTTTATTCTCCTCTATTTTCAAAACCATCAAAATACTTTTGACTTTTCTTCCCTGCCTACTCATCAGCATTTCAGATTCCTCTTCAGAAAAGATCTGCCCAGACCACAAGGCCTTATCCTCTGGTTCCAAGAGAACAGTCAGAATGCAGCACATTATATCCTCTCTAATCATATCTTCAGCACCCTCTTCTGTCTCTCCTTTTTCTTCCCACTCCCACTCAGGAGTCAACAGTTTTGTTATACCCCAGTTCTTTCTATACTCTCTTCTCTTCATAAATCCATCTATTCCCAGGTCTTGAACTGTCACCTCTAAATTATTCACACAAAGAACCCTAAAACCCCTTACAATATTTAATCCTGTGCTATCAGTCTCCAAAACACTCTACAGGGATATCTCACTTACTCAAATTCAACATATCCAAAATCAAATTTATTATCCACCACTCCCCATTCTCCCCGCAAAAGAAACTTACTCAGTCTTTGGACTTCTCTATTTCTAGTAACAGCACCAAATCACTTAGGATTTGAGATCATCTTTAAATTAAAGCAAAGTAATGGATTGTTTATTAATCAGTTCAGTCAACTTATGACTGCGTGAAAAGTTGCATATTTACCAAGGCTGCTAAATACTTGCAACTCATCAAAAGGATACAATATAGTTATTTTCATTCAACTTCTTTGATGGTACGCTACTTTGATACACTGCACGTGGCCTGAAGTCTAAAACCAATCCCCAAGATTCACCTCCAGTATCGCTACTTAACAAGTCAGTCAAAATAATTTCATTTTTTCCCCTGTATCTAGAGAATCTTGAGTTAGGAGTAACCACAAGGTAGTTAAATTTTAGTCACTGTTGTAAAAAATTCAGTAGTAATCTATACTTAAAACTTCATTTCCACCTCAAATAATGAGAATAATACCTCCTTACAGGGTTGTTGCGAAAATTACATTACATATGTAAGGTGCCTAGCACACTCTAAGACATACAGATGCTCAAAATTTTTCCAAAATTAATGAAAGAAACCAGATAACAAATCCATGAAGCTCAGAGAACACCAAGCTGGATAAATACCAGAAACTCTACAGCTAGGCATATGATATTCAAACTACACAAAATCAAAGAAAAAAATCTTGAAAAAAGCCGGAGAGAAACCACTTTACCTACTGAGGGACAGAGTAAGAATTATTAATACATTGGACTTCTCATCAGTAACCATGCAAACAGAGTGGAGTGAAATATTTAAAGCACTGAAAGAAAAAAATCACCAAACTAGAATTTTATATTCAGTGAAAGTATTCTTCAAAAGTGAAGGAGAAATAAAGACTTTCTCAAACAAATAAAAACTAAGGGAATTTGTCACCAGTAAATATGCCTTGCAAAAAATGACAAAAGAAGTTCTTCAAAGAGAAGGAAACTAATACAGGTCAGAAACTCAGATCTACATAAGAAGTGTCAGAGAATTAAGGTAAAATGAGTGTAAAATAAAATCTTTATTTTTTCTTATTCCCATCTGATTCTAATAGATAACTGTTCAAAATAATAAAAAGAACAAGGTATAGGGTATTATCAGTAAGTGAAATGAATGGCAGTAATGTTACAACAGATGGAAAGGAGGAATTAGGGACACTGTTACAAGGTACCTGCCCCAGCCCTGAAGTGGCATTAGTGTTATTTAAACATAGACTAGTTGTAAATGTATACAATAAACTTTAGGGCAATCACTCAAAAATTTTAAAATGAAGCATAATTCATATGCTAAGATAGGAGAGAAAATGGAATCATATAAAATGCCCAATTAAAGTCAGACAACACAGAAAGAGAAGGATTTTTTTAAAAAGGGAAACAGAGAACAAGTGCAATAAATATAAAACGGTGACAAATATGGTAGATTTTAATCCAATTATATGAATAACCACTTTAATGTGAATGATCCAAATACCCTAATTAAAAAATGGAGGCCATCAGAGGAGATTAAAAAAAAAAAATACCCAACTATATATTGTGTACAATAACCCACTCTAAAGATAAAGGCGAAAACAGATAAAAATAAAGGGATGGAGAAAGATATACCATGCCAACAGGAATAAAAAGAAAGCTGGAGTAGCTGTATCAATTTCAGACAAAGCAGACTTCTGAGAAAAGGAAATTATCAGGGATAAAGAAGGGCATTACATTATGATAAAGGGATAAATTCTCCAAGACCTAACAATCCTTAATGTATGTCTGCTTAACAGAGCATCAAAATATGTGAGGCAAAAGCTGATAGAACCGCAAGGAAAAATAGACAAATCCACTACCACAGTTGGAGACTTCAATATCCCTCTATCAGTAACTGACAGATCTAATAGGCAGAAAAATCAATAAGGATATCGCTGAACTAAATAACACCATCAATCAACTGGAGCCAATTAATATTTATATAGTACTTTACCCAACAACAGCAGAATATACATTCTTCTCAAGCTCACATAAACTATTCATCAAGATAGATCATATTCTGGGCCACAAAAATTTTAAAAGAATAGAAATCATACAATGTATGCTCTCAGATCATAATGCAATTAAACCAGAAAGCAATAGCAGACAGATGGAAAAGCCCAAAGCATTTGGACATTAAACACCACACTTCTAAATAACACATAGTTCAAAGTCTCAAGAGAAATGTTTTAGTATTTTGAACTAAATGAAACTACGATTTATCAAAATTTGTGGGATGCATCAAAAGCAGTACTTAGAGGAAAATCTATAGCACTTAATGCACATACATATATAGATACTTACAATGAGGTTATGTCCCAATGAATCTATTATCATTAAGTCAAAAATGAATTTAATACACTTAACCTACTGAACATCATAGCTTACTTAGCCTAGCCTACCTTAAATATGCTCAGAACACTTATAATAGCCTACAGTTGGGCAAAATCATCTACCACAAAGCCTACTGTATCGAAGTGCTCAACATCTCATGTATTTATTGAATGTTGTACTGAATGTGAAAAACAGAATGTTGTATGTATACTCAAAGTCTCAAAGTATGCTTTCTACTGAATGCATATTGCTTTCATACAATCATAAAGGCAAAAAATCATAAATCAAACAATGGTAAGTCAGGGACTGCCAGTATTAGAAAAGTAGAAGGATCTGAAACCAATAATTTAAGCTTCCACCTTAGGATACTGGGAAAAGAAGAGCTATATGAGCCTAAATCAAACAGAAGAAAAAATCATAAAAATTAGGGCAGAAATCAATGAAATTGAAAACAGGAACTCTCGAGAAGATCAATGAAACCGAATGAGGGTTCTTTGAAAGCATCAACAAAACTGATAAATTTGTAGCCACGTATCATGATGTACCACACAGAGCTTTTATTTTGGTTTAAAAAAATGAGCGCTAGTCTTCATCTTCAACTAAAAAAATAAAATGTTTCGCTTGTTCCTCCCTTTTGCTTAACCTTTCCACATACTCTGGCATAACTTCTAGCACATGTATGTTATAAAAATTTACCAATAAAGACAGATATACATCACAGATGTCCCTATTAAAAAGACTGGGAAAGAAAAAAGGTTACTTTTGTAGCACAAGGTGAAAATCTAACAGATTTTATATTTTTTGGCAGAGGAATCAAACAAATTAATCCATGCCCTAACATGTAAGCCTTCTTTTCCTCTTTTCAAATGAGTTAGTCAGTACAGAAGCATTAACTTTTTGGAATACACCTGGGTAACTGTTACTTAGGAGGAAAGAATGGCTAGAATCTGGACTACTGTCAAACACATACACAAAAAAGCTTTGCTGCCATCATCATCCAATAGATGTCACCACAAAATCCACCTCCTTAGAATTCCTTTAGGACCGTTAATTTAAGAAATGGCACCTTGGCAGCACAGAGTAGTATGGAAAAAAGTAACTTTGAAATCACACATATCTGTTAAAATTCTACCTCCATTTCTGTTAGCTATGTGACCTTGCATAAATTACCTAATCTATGAGAGAACTCGGTTCACTGGTTGGCAGGTACTAAAAATATAATTCCAACCACTTTATGCAAAAAGGAGGACTTATTACAAAGATACTAGGGTGTTTCTTGGAACCCAATCTCAGGACCATGGACAAAGGAATCTGAATACAGTCAGGACTCTGTGCATCTCCTTCTCTTTGCACTCTTTGTTCTAGATGCCCCTGCTTATCTAGTTCACATGGCAAGAAACAAGGCCATGAACAGTTTCAGAGTTTTATATCTCATAGCTTCAGCAACTGGAAAGGAAACAGATTATTCAACCTCTGGACACTTAGAGTCCAGGAAAATCTCCGAGTGACCTGGCTTAGGGTAAATGTCTAAAACCAGGCCAACAAGCTACGGAAATGGGCAGAATTGATTGGTCTCCCTGACCCAATCCGAGCTGGAGTGATCTTTATAAATAACAGATTTGATCCAGTCATTCATCTGATTAAAACCCTTCAGGGGCTTCCCCAATGGACTTAAAATAAAATCCTTAACCCTTATTGAACAAAGCCTTATTTATATAGGTCCTGCATATTATTTCCCTCCACAATCTCATATCAAGTCATAACCCCTCTTGTACACTAAGCTTTACCTACTCTGGCCTTTTTTTTTCTTTTTTAGTTCCTTGAACCTGCCAAGCTCCTTCCCACTTCAAAATTGTTTCACATGTATTCTCTGCATTATTCTCTTCCTTTTCCACCTAGTTCCACTAATCTTGCCTCCAAGAAGCCCTCCCTGACTCCCAATGTAAATTAGGTTCCCTATTCCTTTAGAGCATTCACAGTTTCTAATTATAAACGTGTGTATTTGTTCAATACCTGTCCCTCTCACTACACTGTTAACTCCAAGAGGATAGAGATCTATCTATCCATTTAGTACCTAGCTGGCCATCAATAATCATGTGGTGAATGAATAACTGGTTTAGCATGGGGCAGGTGGTAACCACCACTAGATCAACCAATTGCAAATGAAAGGCGGGTAGCAGGCAAAATTGCTGTTATCGAGTTATTAAAATAACTGCTCCAACAGTAACTCATTGAGGAAAGGGGAGAGAAAGCAGCTCCCAGAGAACATGGATTTCTGATAGGCAGAATAAACAACGTGTTCAATTCAGTTAACCTCTTTCAATAAAATCCTCATAGGGCTAGGATATCAATTAAATAAGATAATAGATGTAACAGTACCTATACAATGACATGCATATATAGCAAGTATGCAATGTTACTTTCTTCTTAGACCATCTTACACATTATTCTTGAATATCATTCATCTCCAAATAAGAAGTTAATTAAAAACCTACAAAATACGCCAATGTATATGACAAACATAGCTGTGTTTCATGACCCTTTTTCTCACAGCACCCCAATCTTTCCACCCTCCTAAGAAAATGACTTTCCTGCTATTCTGCAGCAATGGCATCTACTCAAAATCCAATTAGCTTAAACTAGAAACAGGCACTAGGAACACAAAAATGAGGCAAAACAAAACAACCAAACAACAATATTATCCCTTTCCTCAAGGAGTTCATAAATTCACTTTCTCAATCTACCTTCAACCCCACCACACCCATACCAAGCTTACCATGCCATTGCCAAAGCTCCACAGCACCCCAGGTAAGGGTGACAAACATATAAGATGCCCCAAACTTTATGTGGCAACCCTATCTCCAGACCATAACTCATCTTTTTTACCTTCATACTCCCACTCCACAATGTTAATTTCAGTATTTTTCGTTTAAAACAATTTCTCTGCAGAGTCACTGAATATGATCTTTCTCTAAAGAATAAATAAAATCTACCTTAACTTCACTAATAGCTGTCAGGAAAAAAAAAAAAAAAAAACCTCTAAAAAAGGCAACACAGAAAATCATCCTAATTCTGTTTCTTGGCAGTGCTGGGAGTTTATTTAAAAAAAAAAAAAAAAACTGGGCAAAAAAACACAACCAAAAAACTTCTTTAAAAAACTAAAAAGTCTTGCTTCTGAGAACAGACATGTGAGAAAAGATTAAGACTATGTTCTTTTCACAGGTAGATCCAGAAAGGAGAAATTTCCTGACAGGAGGTATATAAGCAGTAATATTAAAAAGGTAAAATGAACTCCCAGAAAAAAAGAGGGTTACACCAAGCTTCAAAGTGCCTTAGAATTTTATTTACAGCTAAAAGGGACCTCAGAGGTCATCTGATTCAATCTTTTCATTTTACAACTAAAAAAACCAAAGACCTTGAGAGATAAAGTCATGAAGAAGATGACCCCAACTCCTTCTAATTTCTCTCATGCCCTAACTTCCTGTCCCAGATGATGTAAGGCTACACCACTCAATGAACTGAGGAAGATGCTCCTCTTCATGTTCAGCGGGTGAAACAGAACAAGTTCCTAACAATATTGTCATGTCTAACACAAGAGTAACATGTTCCTAGCATTTCAAGGTAGATTTGGAATTGATTTTTCCCATAGATAGACTGTCATACACAGTATTATAGGTATTTTAATATATTTATACCAGTTATTATAATTTTATAATTCTCTAATATTATTAGCATAATCCTATAATTCAGGTATATTATGGGTTAAATAGGCTTTAGTAGCTATCTGTGAACCCAACCACTAAGTACACTGCTTCTGAGAAAAGAATTCTCAGGTTCCAAACCATTTTACAAATTTTTAAAATACAATCAATCCCATTCTAAGGGAAGACCACCAATTTTCACAAAGGCTCAAAATTGTAAGCTGAATGTGATAAACTAAAACTATAAGATTCTTAATTTTATAAAAAGTTCCACCTCAGGGGTCATTTATTTTTAAAATTGGGTACTCAGGCATTTAACAAAGTATTTAATTTACATGCATTTTTTATTACTATTTCACTGGAATACTTAAGTAAATCAAAAAGAATCAAACACATTTCTCTGTTCATTTAGTTTAGGAAAAGCAAAAAGGTTAAAGTACATTTTCATGAAATAAACTATAAGAGGTAAGAAGAAAACTGTTAATATACATCATTTCATAAATGAAAGGTTACCAACATATACTGTATCCAGTGCCAGTTCAAAAATGTACAGGTAAAGGAATTATATCTGAACAGGTAAATCAAGTTCGAAGAACCTCCAAATTCATTTTTCTCTCTTGAGATAAAGCTGTATGTTTCATTAAGATCTGTTTGATAAATCACCTTTTAAAACTCTTCACTTAGCATATTAATTCATGGATAGTCTTCACTCATTCATATTATTTGTTCAACAAAGAAAACTGAGGCCCTACTATTTGCCAAACACTAGGCTAACAATTTTGGATTTATGACAGTAAGCTGCAGGTCATTTCTTGTCCTCACAGAGCTAAGAAAAACTGTGAGTTAACTGCATTTACCCAAGTGATAACGACAGCTAAATTTTAGTTCCATCATTTAAGACAACATTATAAAATGTAATCAAACTAATTCTCAGAAAAGGAAACCATACGATAGTAATTTCAAAGACACTTTAATAGTCTTAATATCTGATACATGAAGTTTTCCCCATAAAGTAACCAAAAGCATTGTTTTGGTAAAAGTTCTAATAATATAATTTTTTAATAGTAGTTTTTGCTATGAAAATTGACTGAATTAATCCTCCAATAAGGAAATCAAAAGCTACTATCCACTGTGATGATGAAAGTCAAGCACTTGTAAAAGATACCTTAAATTACTCCTAAAATAAAGCAAAATAGTAATATAGTCTTTTACGATATTAACACATTGTCTCTGAATGTATATTTAAAAACCTGAATAATAAACAAAGTAGCTCCATATCAGACCTTACAAATAATCACACCTATGTGTTTTGGTTGTGTCACCTGCAGATTTTTAATGAAAAAGGCCTTAATATTTTCTGGATATATTATTTGTCACAAACTTAATTCAATGTTCTACTTGCTTTATTATTAAGTCACAATTTTTCTTCAGTGTTAACTACCTATACCTATGTGTTTAAGCATATAAAAGTATTAACTGTAATATCTCTTAAGTCTTCAATTATTAAAAACCCTTGATAGATGAGAAACATTCTTCAATTTAGAGGCGTATGTCTCCAAAGCAAAAATCAATGTAAATTAGCCGTTGTAACATGCCAAGGAAAATCCTAATCACGTTTTTTCATTGTATTTTACACTGAAATATTTTCATTATCCATCAGCTAACATATTTAAATTTTCTTTAAAAGCACTTTGAAAACATCTTTACTGAATTTAGCATACTACCTACCGGGGTAAATGAGTATTATCTCCATTTACATATAAGGAAACCAAGGCACAAAGGTATCCATTTTGTAAATTGCAAGGTCACTGCCTAACCAAGCCACTGATTCTACACCATCAACTTATATGTGCGCCACTTCCAAGTGCCATAAAATAATTACTGTACCTTAAAACTGTCTCTGCAATGCCTATGTGCAATTGTTTTATCAAAAGAGTTAATGCAACAAGCTTAAACAAGAAAAGATTGAAAAGGACGATTACAAAAATAAAAAATGTACTTTCAGTAGTGAATCACTTATTTTTAAATAATGAGATGTAAGTAGTTCTTAACATAAAAATCAAGTAACAAGCAGTTGTTTCTTACGTTTTCAAAAAAACATTTCATCTTTCAGGTAGATCATGCAAACTGGAACCTACCCATCCTTGCAGATATAAGTTAGGAAAATTAAAAAATTTCCATAGCAATTAATTAAATATATGATATTGCAAAGAAAAAATAAAAATAAAATTCAAATAAAGTAGGAAATGATTAATATAGCAGTTAAAAACCTCACCTTAAATATTAAATCCTTCCTTTCATTCAACTGAAGGCTATGATTAGTAATCAAATATTCTGCTACTGAAAAATAAATACAAAACTTTTCTTACTCAAAGCTTGAGAAATTTCATGTCAAATATTTTATTCAAATATTCAATATAAATAAAAATACTTTTCCTAACAGAAACTTGGAGCAAAAGGGATAAACTGTTTCTGAGAGTTCAAACAGAAACTGCATTTGTAATTAAGATATAGTGCTGACAACAATTAGAAAAAAAGTTACCTATCATACAAATTAAATTTAAGAACATTAGCCAGGTTGAATAACCAATAAATCAATTACATCAATTACTTCACAGAAATAAGACTTAGCTAATACGTGAATATAACACCAAAGAAAAAAATTAAAATTAAAATCTTATATAGAAAAGGATATGATTAGAGTGAGTCGTATCTAAGTACCTAGTCTAGCTGGGGATAAATTAATCGGTTATTGGACCGGTCGTGAATGTTCAGGTTGGATGTGCTTTCTTTTCATCGTTATTCCCGTTCATCATCCGCAAGTGCAAGAGAAGGTGTCAGAGTACCGAAGCTAGGGGGCATGCTATAGCAAGGGGAAAAGACAAATGGGAAAGGTGCAATGGATGCTGCATAGTTGAATAATTATCTGGGTGGCACAATGGGCGAGTCCTGCCGACATCAGAGCTGAGTGAGCGGCTCCCTAACTCTGCCCAAGACGCCCCCCACTAACAGACTATTAGAAGCGACGGCACTGCTTCGCAGCCTCTTAAAACGAAAAAAAGAATGCCTACACTCGCTTTACCGTTATGTGTTTAGACTCAAACGCACAAGCTTGCTTTACATAGCCTCGGGCACGTAGAGAGAGCAAAGGCTTCTCCGCCACCCGGGGCTGCAGCCTCCCCCAGAGCAAGGAGGCACGCGGGCGGACCGTGGGTGCGGGTGGGCAGGGGAGCCCGGGCCATGGCACCTCAGGTGAGACCCGCAGTCTCTCCGACCAGGGCAGCCTCGGGGCGGTCCCTGTAGCCGAGACCCAGGCGCGCCCGCCGCCGTCTCCCTCGGCATCTAGCCCAGCTAGCGGATGGGTGGTGGGGGCTCGGGAAACCCGCGAATGGGGGTGGGGGCCGTCGCGGGGGAGGCGCGCCCATCCATCCCCGTAACCTTTGCAGGCTAGAGACCCACACACACCTTTCGGCTCCGGCCGGTGAGGAAGAGTTCCTCTCCCAGTACCCACTCCCCCGAAAAAAATAATTCCTGAGAGACTCGCGCTCACCGTGAAATCTTGGGAGGCTCTTGCCTTACCCCTTCTTCATGCTTCGGCGGCGGTCGCCGGTCCCCCTCAGCTCCCGGGACTCCACCTAGAGCCCGCAGGAGCGTCAGACTCTGGGGCGGGACCCGCCCGGGGCACCGGCCGAGGCGCCAGGCCACGGGGAACGCCGCCCGGGGCGTCCGCCGGCCGCTGGACCCACCGTGTGCTCGACGCGCGAGCGAACAACACCGCGAGCGGCCGCTGCCCCCCACCCGCCCCCTCCCCGCGCGCGACGCTCCAATACCGGGCGCAGGGACCCGCGCCAGAAGCAGGGGGGACCACGGGACTCTCTCCTCCTAATTTCCTATCCTTCTACCCAGGAGCTATTCCTGGCCAGTCATAGGTCTTGCAACTTAAGATTCCCACTTTACTTTCCAGCCCCCAGTGCCCAGGTGCAACCGAAGTGGGAAGTACGGCCTCCGCCCACTCACCCATCAGTCGGGGTAGAGAGCCCTCTTCCCCCCTTTCGTGAGGCTCTATGGTATTACCCAATCCTCAGTTTGGGGGAGGGGGACGGAGAGAACCGTGCTTGGCTAGGGAATGAGGGAAGATGATAGCCAATTGAAAGAACCATCCATGCAGGGGCGGGGTCAGAGAGGGACCTGCCCTCCCACCCCGCCCCCTCGCCCCAAACTACACTTCCCATTGTACCCTCTCGCACTTCCCGCCGCGCTGCACGCTGGGAGTGTGGCATCTCGAGGCCTTAAGGTATTTCGGAAATCGTATTCTTTAACCAAGTAGGTCCTGAAAGTTGTAAGCTCTTAAAACTCTCCCTTCTTCCTTATATAAAAGTTTCGATTCTAATTTCAATTTTTGTTATTCTAATAATAATTAGTTTATTGTTTTAAAATGTTTTAAATGGTTTCTTAGCAAAGGAGATTAATAATGTGTTTCATGGTAATCTGTCAGGACCCGGGAGTCGCTTCTTCTTCCGCCCTGGCCTGGTCTCTGCAGAGGATCTGGTGCCGTCATGTCGGCTGCGATTGCAGCTCTGGCAGCTTCCTATGGTTCGGGTTCAGGGTCCGAGTCGGACTCGGACAGTGAGGGCAGCCGGTGTCCTCTGCCAGCCGCCGACTCTCTCATGCACTTGACTAAGTCGCCTTCGGCCAAGCCCTCTCTGGCAGTGGCAGTGGACTCGGCTCCGGAGGTGGCAGTTAAGGTAAGTGCTTTGGCAGCTGGTGCGGTGCGGGAATTGTTGGCTTGTGCTTCAAAACCGCCGGTCGCCTGTTAGGACCCAGGTTACCTCTTTTTCATTGCTAAGAGATAAGTTGCTAACGCTTGGCTTTCGTCTCCTACCTACGTGCATCTTCCTCGGGAGAAACCGAGAATCGGAAGTTAGGGATAGCCCTCCACTGCTCCCTGCCCTCGCCTCCCGCCATCAGAAAACAAGCGGGAAGAGGGAGAGAAAGTTGGGTTTATGGATTGGGATGTGGATTGGATAGAGCAGGTGTAATCTCGGAACATAAATAAAACTACATGAGGATTTACCAAACCAAATTATGTACCTTCACTTGAAGCGAGCATGTTTTGTTTTTGAAGAACTAGATTCCAATCCCGGCACCACCACTTATATGAAATTGGGCAAGTTATACAACCTCCTGTTTCCTCACTTATACCATGGAGGTAATTTTTAAAGCATCTATCTACACGTGAGGATTAGTGTGAAGAGTAAGCGAAATTATACAAACAATGTTTCTAGCACAGAGCCTGGTAACTAGTGAAAGTGCAATGAATGTTCTGTGATCGTGTATGTCAATATAGTGAGGAAAAGGTCTTGGATTTAAGAAACAGCATGCATGATCCCAATGGAGAAAGGTGATAAAGGGAGAAATCGGGTTATATAGTTCATTTAAAAAATATTTATTGAGCACATGTTATTTATCAGAAAATGTTCTAAGAGCTGAAGATACCGAAGCCAAGAAGCCAGACATCTTTGCAATTATGATGCATACATTCTAGTGGAAGAGACAGCAAATTAAAAGTTAAAGTGGCTACAGATTGAGTACTGTGAAGGAAAAAAATAGAGTGCCATAATAAGGAATAAGGTAAAAGTGTGATTTCAAAGATTAGTCAGGGATGTTCTGTCAGAAAAGGTGGCTTTAAAGAATGAGAAGCCAGCCCTGTGCAAGTTAAGGCAAGAGTTCCCAGGTAAAGGTGATGGGCAACCCTGAGAAGGCAAAGAGCTTAGTGTGTTTGAAAAACTGAGGAAAGGCTGGTGTGTCTAGAGCCCGGTGAGAGCATCCACCAGTTGGTAGTGTAGGCCCATTAGAGCCTGATGTAGGCGATCAGAAGCTCAAGATGTGGAGAGGGTAGGCAGTGTACAGAAATTCCTTTCCAAGATGTTCCCAAGTGTAGTTTCATGACAAGTGTTGT
>RJWJ010006956.1:0-59727 GCA_004363605.1 Indri indri | reverse complement strand
CGTTAAACATACGCATATCTACTTTGGTAAAATATCTATTCAAATCCTTTTTCTATTTTTTAATTGGGTTATTTGTCTGTTTATTACTGAGTTACTAACCTATAGAAATTTAGACAAATTTGTGTGTGTTGCTCTTGTATCCTGAAACTTTGGTGAATTGTTTATTAGCTCTAACAGTACCTTGGTGGATTCCTTAGAATTTTTCTGCACACAAGATTATGTCATCTATAAATTGGGATAGTTTTAATTCTTCCTTTCCAATTTGGATGCCTTTCATATTTTTTTTCTTGCTTAACTGCTGTGGTTAGAACTTCCAATACAATGTTGCTTAGAAGTGGTGAAAGTGGGCATCCTTGTCTTATTCCTGGTATTAGGGGGAACATTTCCTGTCTTTTACCATTGAGTATGATGTTAGCCTTTAGTTTTCCATAACTGTTCAGTGCCAAGTTGAGGAAATTACCTTCTCTTCCTAGTTTTCTAAGTGTTTTTATGATAAAAATGTACACCTTCAACACTTAGCTAGGCTGCTTACAATTTCGACCAGCACATCCTGTTAGCACTGAGCCAAAGATCAGCCAGAGGTGAAAGCTTGAGGTTTTCTTAGGTCTTTTCTAAGCACGTATCTTGTGTTGGCTTCTGCATGTCTTCCTAAATCCTCCAGTGCACATAGGTGTTTGAAAATGTCCCATCTTCCAAAAAGAAAACCAAAAAAACCCCTCCCTTCTCAGCTTTTCCTCCCAGGCTCTTGGTATGTCAATTATTTTCCTCCACTGTATTCATTTGCCCCAAGCAGCAGTGTGTTGTTGATCACTGCCTTACAATCCTTTTCAGTGATGCCCTCTGTGTAGCTCCTTTTCTACTCTAAGACAATTTCAAGTTAGGTGAAACAAAGTTAAGCATCTTGCGTGAGTCCTTTATGTAGCCATCAGACAGGTCAAAATGCAATTCTTTGGGAATAAGATCTGCTATTCTTCCTCCAGAACCAGGGAACAGGTCCTAAATTGGCAACATGGACTGCCATCTTCAACTTTGCCACTAAGTCAAAGAGGGGTACGGAGCAAGAGCAAGTAAAAACCCTGGAAAACTTTCCTGCCATTTTTGAGTTGGCTTTTTACTTTTTTCAGTGTTTGCTTGGTTGCTGCAAGCTTTTGACTATTTTTCTAGAGGTCTGTCAAAGTTGATTCTGACATTTTTCCTTAATTTTTTGGTGTTTTTCCACCATTTCCACTGATGTCACTCCACCAATGAACAATCTTTACTCTTTGTGATGTTCAAATTATTCTTAATTATTCTCAATTTGCCCCTTTAAGTCCACCCTTGTGTGCTTTTCATCAATAATGGTTTTCCTCTTTGACCTTCAGTATTCCCTTTTGTATTATGGAGCCACTTCTTTTTCAGGGATTTTGAGGATTAGAGGTCATATTAAGACAGCACAATATTTGGCATGGAGAAGTTCAATTACTCTCCATTATGATGGTAATATCATATCTTTTGCATAACGTATACAGCTGCTTTTCTTCCTGAGTTATTTAACACATATTTGTTCAGCATCTCCCATATGCCAGCCACCCTACTGGGTATGGGAGATACACAACCCCTGCTTCAAAGTGGTCTGTAGACTAATAATGAAAAGTTAAGTAAATATATAAGTACCACACTCAGAGGAGGAACAGCAAAGCATGAGGAAAGAGCTCCACTCATAAACCTGATACAGTCTTGAGGAAGATTAGAGAATCCTTTGCAGAAAAATGACATTTGAAGTTAGAGTTTGCATAGGTCATGGTTTCTAAAATAACCAGAAATAACAGCAGATACTGTCCATGGTAAGGTAAAGAAAAAGAACACTCCAGGAACAGGGCAGGTCATGTTCAAAGGGCCCTGAACCTGCCAAAAAACGTGAACTCTCTGGAAACTTCAAGAGGCAATTTGTTCTACACTGAAAAAAAATGAGAATGCAGAAAGGGGTGACTATGGGAGAACACAATCGTGAACTATATATTTGTTTGATCCTTTAAAGAGCAGCCATTAATTAATCCATAGAGAAAATTTTACCTAGTGCCAAACATTAGAAATTATTAGAAATTATGGAGGCGGTAATTTTGTTTACAATGCTATAAAACTGGAAATTTTCATTGGAAGAATAGAAAAAGTGGGATCCTTTAAACTACAGATTATGAAAATGCTTTGCCTTAGGTTTGCAACATGTATACTCATAAATTCGAAAAGAAAGAAGAAAAAAAGAAAGGAAAGAGGGAGGGAAGGAAGAAAGGAGGAAGAGAGGAAGGAAGAAGGGAAGGAAGGAGGGAAGATGAAAAGAGATGAAGAGAAAAATGCAGGAAGGGAGGGAGAGAGGAAAGAAGAGAGGGAAGGAGGGAGAGAGAGAGAGAAAGAAGAAAGAAAGAAAGAAAGAAAGAAAGAAAGAAAGAAAGAAAGAAAGAAAGAAAAGAAAAGAAAAGAAAAGAAAAGAAAGAATTCTGATGAGCTTCCATCTGTTCCCTTGATGGAATGTATTTAATCATTTTCCCCCAAGATAGCTCCAAGATATGAATGGTAACAGGATGTTTATACCAGAGATAAGACTGGACTGAAATCCCAATTCACTCTAGGAGCTAATAAAAGTAAAGATTTGAATTTAAGTATCACTTTCTCCTAGAAGCGCACGGACAAGGAAATGGGGTCAGAAGGGCAGCGACAGTGTTGTAAGCACTTTATCTGAAACATAAACATTACTGGAGTGCATTTTGGACAAAATTACCTCCCTCAGATCTGGGATGTTAGCATTCCTACCCTACTTAAGCACGCCAATTTTACTGTGGCTTTGAGGAGGGCTGGTCGGGGTGCTTGACTGGACACTTGAGAAAAGGATCTTACCTCAAGGACTAATATAACTCAAACAATTAAAAGGCATCCCACCAAGGAGGACCTATAAAACCCCAAATCCATGGCACAGAGTCCCTTCCCATAAGTATCACAGGCAAATGGAGCATCTATCACTCCATTAGGGAAGATCATTTAGTCACCTTTTTCTTGTAAACAGACACAGTTAGATCCAGAAACATTGAGCATGAACAAACCATGCCCAGTTAAGACTTGGCTTTGCCTTGTTGAAAATACCATGGGAACTTCTATTTTTCCCATCACGGACTATAGAAGACTGGACATAAAAGTTGCGCTGTCTGAAATGAGATGAAACAGTCTATTCTTCTTTTTTTTTTTAATTAAAAAAAAAAAGATTAGGAGGAAGAAAACATAAGATAGCCACCTGGAAGACTGGATATATTCTGCATGATTTAAAGGTTACCAGGGATATTTTATGGACAAAAACAATATATAAATAATATCTCTGATTTCAGTACAGTGTTTCTGGATCTCAGTTCTTCAGTGGAATTTTCTGTCCCTAAATCCACCATGAAACACTGTAATAAAACAGTAACTCTTTGAATGAGTAAGCAAAATATAGCGTGTACATACAATGGACCATTATTCACCCTTAACAAAAAGGAAATTCTGATATATGCTACACCTTGGATGAACATGGATGAACCTTGAAGACTTTTTGCTAAGTGAAATGAACCAGAAACAAAAGGACAAAACACTGTATGATTCCACTCATATGAGGCACCTAGAGTAGCCAAATTCACAGAGACAGAAAATAGAATGGTATTGCCAGCGGGTAGCAGGAGAGGGGAATAGGGAGCTGTTTTTTTAATGGGTACAGAGTTCCAGTTAGGGAAGATGAAAAATTTCTGGAGATGATGGTGGTAAGGGTGGTACGACAATATAAATGTACTTAATGCTACTGAACTGGTCACTTAAAAGTGATAAACTAACTTTATTTTATGTATCTCTTACCACAATAAAAATAATTAAAAAATTTTAAACGAAGTTAATTATGAAATTAATTCTTTACAATTTATTTTGGGATACTTCAATTCATCCCCTTTCAAAAAAAAGCTGTCATGTTATTAACTCAAGAAATAGCCTATTACAACAGTCCCAGACCCTTTACACTTTTTTTTTTTTTAGAATAACACATGAAGTCTTGCCTCTGGGACTGACACTTTTATGCACCGAGGGATCACCTGGTTGCCAAACTTACAGCCTTACTAATGGATGAGGAGACAGGGATTGCTCTAAAACCCAAACTTTGCAAAGCTGTAAATTGGTTGCTAGTGTTGCTTCCAGCAGCAGTAGCCAAAAAATTGCTCAGCCAGTATGATTTTTGCTCATTTTGTCTGTTTCTAACTCATTTTAGAAATGCTTCTTCTTGGAACTCTCCCTCTTGGATTAGTAGCTTTGGTTAACCAGTCATTTTACTTGCTGTGAAATACGGATGTTCTAGGAAAGATGAGAGCGAGCAGATAAATGAGGGTTTGGTCAAGGGAGGGCAAAAACTCTCTAGAATAAAAACACAAAATCTGAAATATGCTGCATTTTACATTAGTAAAGAGAGGAGAATTTAAGTTTTTCAAATACTTTAGCTTCAGTGGGCTTTGAATTGCATTTTTAATGTCTAATTTATTTTTTTATTTTTGTTTTTTTTTTGCCACATGCTTCCTACAGACACTAGTTAGAGAGGAGTCATATTTAAACAGCCACAAAAATGAGGGGATTGAGAAAGGAATAAACACATGCAGCCCTTCTCCATCACGACTTGACTTTATGTAAAGATCCGTACACATGTTGAATGCTTGCAAAGGTTTGGTAGAAATATTATGCTAACATTGGGACAAAAATCTAGATTTTTGCCCTCAAACCTACATCAATTCTTTCCTCCTTTTTCATTAGTCTAAAACTTTTTTCCCCTCAATACAACTGTGCAGTATCTCTTATGTGGTCCCATTCTCAACTCAGTGGAATAACTCAGTGTGGGATAAGCTACTGCTCTTTCTACCTAAGAGCTTCAGAGACAGGAGACCTGAAGATAGGGTACACAGGAGGATGTCACACAGGATAATAACCCCCAGAATTCATCATTCTAGTTAAAAACAACAACAACATCAATGTACACTCTGGCTGTCAATCATCACACAACACAAAAGCAGCCCACTACTTAACAAAATGCTGGTTCTTTCAACCATTGGGGGAATCAAGTCCCCTGGAGTAGTTTCTAGCTTCATAGAAAGAGAAAAGATTAGCACGTATCAAAAAGACATAAGAATTCTTCCAAATTAAAAAAGGAAAACAAGTTTAAATCAATACATTGACAAATATAAAATCAATGAAGAAGACTGTGGAACCACAAGTATGTATGACATCAAGGAGAAGAGTGAAGAGGATATTTTATAATAGACTCACTGCGTTTTGGTCAGACTTCCTCCATTTTTTGTGTCTCTTATTTGATAAAATTTATCAATTTGCATAATTCGGTATTAGTGCGAATTCACTTGAGATAATGGTGAGTGATAAATATGAAAGCAAAGATAGTTGCTGCAACAGGCTCATTACATAAGACACATAAAGAATCCTGCTTTGGTAATTTATACAATTATTTGAAAATCAATTAAAATAAATAAAAATATTAAGCCTCTGTTCTTATAATAAAAATTCAATAGGGATAGCTAAATATCCTTAACTGAAATTCAAAGAAAACAATTGCTTCCTTAAAATATTTTGATTTCGAAAAAGATCTTTCACCTTTTTCCTAGGACATTTAGGTGGCCAAAAAAATTTTAAAGCCTATATTAGTAGTTATTCTTGAGTATTTGACTCTAAGTTTCTAAGTTCTTAGTTGTTTAATTTTCTCTTAAATAATTATTTTTCCTTTCTTTTACTGGCTTGCATGAAAACCTTTTCCTGATACTTTTCTAAGAGTAATAAATATCAATTATTTTGCATAAATGACTAGAACTATATGGATGAGCCCACAAATCATGCCATTGCCCAAAATTCTACTGAAGACAAGTGTACATAACCAAGACAACTAGAAGCTCCCAGCACATGCACATGCTTTTAAGGTATCAATTATTTCACCAGGGAAACCAACAGAGAGCAGAGTAGGAACCTTGGGAAAAAAATAATCAATAACTTTAGTAAAAGATAATTCCCAGTGATGGTGTGCACAGACATATATAGAAACACACATACATACACAACACGCGCACACACACACACACACACACGCACAGGAGATAGCCCTTTAATATGAGATAAACACTTGAAGCAATAATTTCTCAACTATTTAGAAAATGTTTAATCCACAGAAAAACTATCATTTTTTCCAGATAAAGAAAGAAAAACCACCTTTTTCAGTGAATATAATGTAAGATAAATTTTGATAAATCATAAGGCACTAAAGAAATATTGAAAAGTGTGCAATTACAAAATAATGTTGATGATGATGATAACTGTGCTCTCAACCTTCCACCCCAATCTCCATTCTATCAAATCCTGTGATTACAAATAAAGCAATGCTGGTAAATACACAAATGGCATTTATCTACTAATTATTGCTGAGCTACTACAAGGATGTATGAAAATGATACAAGAGAAATTTCAAGTGAGATTTTCAACCTGAGTTAATCAGGAAATATTTGTAAAATATGCTATCATGCTGAAATGTCATTTTTACATTATTTAAAAGGGTTGTTTTTTTCAAAGAACTTTTTGGACTATGTAATGGTATCATGAAGTCTTAAAACTACAAGGAAGGTTATAGTTCACAAAATATTATTTTCTTATATTATAGAAGTGGAAACTTAGGGACACCTGCCTTGAGCCACATCTTTGGTTATTCACCTATACTGAAATACAATAGAAATAGCTATTCAAAGGTGATATTGCCTGGAAATCAAACATTAGACTGATGGAATTCTACAGTATGTGAGGTCCATTCAAATCTTGAGCTTCTAATTATCTCTGAGTCTGTATTCCCTGACTTCATCTTAGTATTTTTTTCACAAATCCAGACTTTAAGTCTTCAGTTTAAATTTATTCTTTTCAGATACATACCAAGAAGTCATTCCACACACTGGAGGTTAAATTTTGCTACAGGAAAAAAGCACTAAAAAGGCTCTACAGTATCTTTTAGGTGAAAGAAGTAAGAATCAGAAAAGTTAAAGATAGTTTGATTGAGATTATCAGACTGGTGAATAGATAGAAAAAAGAATGAAGAACAATGCACATAGCCTCATAGACTCATGGAATACCATGATGCATACCAACATATGCATAATGGGATTATCAGGAGGATAGAAAGGAGAGAAAAGAATAGAAAGAATATTTGAAGAAATAATGGCAAAAATTTTCCAAAATTGATGAAAAACCTTAACTTACACATACAATAATCTCAACAAACTCCAAGTAGAATAAGTTCAGGGATCATTTCTGGAAGCAGTACAACAAAAGTGACTCATCAACTTGAAGGGATCCTCAACAAGACTAGAGGATGACTTCTTATCAGAACCATGGAGGCAAGGAAGCAGTGGGATGACATATTTAGACACCAAAAGGAAGACACTCAACCAGGAATTCTATATTTAACAAAATTACCTCTCAAAATAAAAGAGACATAAAATATTTTTTTAAAAAAAATGGAATAAAAGACACTGCGTAACAGAAATGCTCATTCATTTCTGCTGGTACTAGAAAATGATACAGCCATTTTGGGAGATTGGTTGGCAGTTTCTCATAAAGCTAAAAATTATCTTATCATATAATCCTAGCTGTTTACCTAACTTTTTAAAAACATGTCCACCCATATACCCATAACAGTGTTTTTAGTATTTCTATCCATAATAGCCAAAAACTAGAAGCAACTAAGATGTTCCTAAATAGATGAATGTAAAAATAAAAAAGCAAACTGTAGTATATACACACAGTATTATTCAGTGATCAAAAGAAATGAACTACTAAGCCATAAAAATACATAGATAAAGCTTAACTAAATATTGTTAAGCGAAAAATGCAGAGATGCAGGGCCATGATCTCCCTTAAAGAAAGAGTGTATTGCCCAGCTGTGAGGAGTGCCATTAGCTGATAGCCTTCAGGTGTTAACCCCATCAAGTTCCCCCCAGCTTTAATGCATAGGACTAGCCCCAGGCAATGACTGAGCCAGGTACAAGGGCCTGGCTGTGTCTACACAACGTGGGAATCTTATGAACCATCTTTGGCCTAGAGCTCCCTGTTAACTTAGCAGAGACTTTATTAGATCTCTATTGAAATCTGATGGCCCCCTCTTCCAATCTTTCTCCCTTTTCCGTTTACAAGCATTACTTCCCAGTAAATTTTTTGCATTCCAAACACCATCTTATCATCTGCTTCCTGGAGGACACAACTGGCATTTACCCATTGGTGCCCAAGAAGTAGGGAGCTAGAACCAACCTTGAAAAGAACATCTCCTTTTAGTCTCGGTGTGGCCACTATTGATTGAATTACTCAAGCTCTGTTACACTCTCGTTGTCAGTAGAGGTATAGAAAGCGAATCAAAACAAAACAAACAAACCAGAAACAAACTAAATCAACTACATTCCCAGACTTCCATGCACCTAGGCATCTAAAGGAGAACCAGGTTTCACCAATTCTTGCACTCTCATGACATTGGAAGGTAGAAAAGACTTGGAGTCATTTTCAAATCACCTTTGTGAGAAGGCTGTGGAATTGTGGGATTTCTGCAGCAGCAGGTTAGAGCTTGTCCTTTAGTTTTCCTGGGAATAGACGGGTACTGAGGATAGTGACAAAGGAGGCAGAAGTGGCTTCTTTATTCAACCACAGCATTGATGGTGGCTGCAGGCTACTATGAGTTTATTAGTCTGGAGGCCATTTCCAAAATCCACTTCTTCAATTCTTCCAAGCTAATTCACTATATTAAACCCTTTCCTGTACCCTGTAATGAACCCTGATTGACGTACCAGAGAAACAACAAGAAAACATACAAACGACCTAGGAGCATTATGTTACCCTGTAAGGAATAGAAACCCTGAGCCAATGCCGTATTCACATGTAGGGATGCCAGTCAGAACTTTAGCATTACAGCTCGTTCAGAAGCAGTAAAAGTACGCAGGCTCTAGAAAAAAACAAATAAACATTTATTCTCTAAAGACCTCTGCACAACCCACAGCAGATAAAAATTCCACAGTAAAAGCAAACTGTACTAATGGTAGTAGTAACATATTAGAGGTTCCAAACCATACCAGGAATCCCAAGAATAAAGACAGAGGATGCATCAAGCAGGAGAAACAGCACTATGAGAAGGGAAAAAAATTAAGGCAATATGAAATATTCTTTTATTACAATAAAATAAAAAACAGAAATCATAATGAAAAAAGAATAGCAGAATAATATGAGGATAAAACAGTCAGATTTGAAAACTTAACAGAATTTCTAAGAGTGAAAACAGATAAATGATAATATGCTCCCCCAAAATAGTGAAATCATGACTCTCATATACACATGAAGATAAATATATGCTAAAGAGTTTATTTAATTCATCAGAGAAACAGGTAGATATTATAACTACTTTAAAAAAGAATAAAAAGAAGAGATGAATTTAAAGGTAGGAAATGTTGAAATAAATGTGCAAAAGGGGAAGAAAGGTGTTTCATTGTGGGGAGGAAAGTCAACTGAACCTCTACTGAACAGAACAGAATTTTACTGCAAATATGTAGAGCTATTTTGCATTGCCGCCAATTATCTACAATTCATGAAGTTGTAAAATGGCTTCTAGAGAATCTGGATCAGATAACATGGTTAAGTCATTGAAAATAAAACTAAATTAATGGGGAAGAAACCAGCTAATTAAAGATTTGTGCATCTCACAAAATCACCCTAAATGCAGCATCGTGAGGTGCAATAATGAAAAATATATAAAGAAGTTTGAGAGATATAAAGGGTCAAACAAGAAGCTTTGATAGACTGGACCAAGTTTTATGCATTTTTTTTAAATTCATAAAACTGTATACTCAAAAAGGTGAATTTTATTCTATGCAAATTATATCTCAGCAAACATATACATAAAAAGATACTACTTAATATCTACCAGATGAGCAATTATTAAGGAAACCAATGATCTCAAGAATTAGATGGGTTATGAGGACCAATGAATCTCATCATCACCTGGTGGCATTATAACCACACTGGAAAACAATTTGAAAAGATAGAGGTAGTTGAATATATGATAGCCTGTAATTCAAAAACTTCCCTTCAAGGGTACACACTAGAGAAAGTCACACATGTTCATGACAAACTATCACAATATTGTTTATAATCGTTAAATGTTGAAAACATAAATGTCCATCAAGATGGAAAAAAGGCAAATTGCGATACCTCTAATGGAATACTATCCACCCACACCAAATGAACCAGACTCACCTGCATAAAGTTGATGAAATTTTGAAACATATTATTGTTGAGTTAAAGACAATTAAGTTGGAGATGATTATGTACCATACCATACCATTCATGTACATTCGAAACTCCTCAAGATATCACATCGATTTTAAAACCTACGTGGGGGCGGCACATACATTTTCAAGACAGTAGTTAACTCAGGGAAGGAGGAAAGCAAGTGCTGTTGTGGAGGGGTCCATTTGCAGCTTCACCTGTATGTATCATTTTATTTCTATTAAAAATATATCTGAAGCAAATCCAAGCAAACATTATCCTTTATGACATCTATGTCATGGCTGCATGCATGGAAGTTTTACATTATTCTATGTATTTTCCTGTATATTTGAAATATTTCGTGGAAGAGGGGAAGAAGAAGAAGAAAAAACAAAGAATGGGAAAGCAAAAGAAAGGAAGATGAAAAAGAAATTAAACAAGAGATAAAAGGCAGTGTCAAGTTTTAGAAAATAAACCTGAAACCAGTGGTCCCATCTACAGTGCTATCAGCAGCTCTTTCATTCCTTTCTCACAAAGACACATCTCAAAAAAACATAATAAATTGGTTTAAAAAATAGAATGAAGTGGAAACTGAGTTACAGAGAAATTAACAGAAATGCAATGATCAAGGAGGAAAACCTAATATGTTAAATCTAAGCCTTTTGGTTTTCAGTGGTCTTTAAAAACTATTAGGCAATTAATCACTTCCAGAACTCTGGAGACAACAAGTCCAATCTTTCTTGTAGAAACTGGAGAAATGACGTTAAAGGCAGCTGCATTTTTCAAGTTTGCAAAGGAAGTCTATCTGGTAGGCACTAGGATTAAAGTTTCCTTCTTATGTTTTTGAGACTTCAGTTCAAATGACTTTGAAATGGTTTAATTTCTGCTTATTTGGCTTTTCTTCCACATAAGAGACTAACTGATTGACATGATTTAAATCCTTCCTTTATTTTATCTTTTCCAAAATTCTTTTTGGGAGTTCTCCAGCACTTTCATAACAATGCCTATTATAGCCTTCTAACTATGTAACATTTTCATTTGATGTACCATATCCCAGGGTAAATATGGTTACTTCCCAAAAATTAACATACAGTTAAATATTTACTCCTTCTATCATAAAAAATTCCCCTATCAAATAAAATAAAACCTCACTGTCTACTTTTATGATGGTTTCATAAGTAAAACCATGTGAAAAGTACTGTGAAAAGTAATCCTGTTTGTATTTTGCAGCTCTACATATGGATAATAAAAGTGAAATGTGCTTACTCTTAAAAGAGAAATAGATAAATGGAATAATTAAGGTCACCTTAGCTTGTTTAAAAATAAAATAACAATTGAGAAAATACTTATAATGCACATAATATATTTAAACTACCACCCATGCGTGTTTCCTTATTTGCAGGTTGGTTTCTCTGATGGCCTTTCATCTGCCATGAAAGCATAGCTACTAGTCTTTGAGCCACGGGGAAACAGGAGGCTGTGGTGAAAAAGAAAACCTTGCCAGAGAAGAGAATATGGATTGTAAGAAAGTTAGAACATTTATATAAACAAAAATATAAGACATTCTCTTGTACATTTGAGAGGTACTATGCAAATATGCAACCTCATCACATTTTCAAAAAAGTTAAATGGTATGGGATATAAAAAAAGAACAATTTCCGAATAAGTAATACTAACAGATTCACATGGCTTTATTTGATTCTTAGTATTGTGACTTTTGTTATTTTTATAAAAATGATAAATGATCAATTCAAGCAACAAAGTAATAGAAAGACAAAATGCGCACGCACGCACTCACATAATTCCATCACCCCAAATTAACCAACATGAATATTAAATTTGCATTATTTCAAAGATTTCCCCTTATGGATTGATGCATTTAAATATTATAAAATAGGATTATTGTAAATATAATTTGATAAAATACCTTAAATAAAACTTTGTATAAATTGAAACAATTTTCCTCCATCCTTTCCTGGCTCCCTCCCTCTTTTTTGCTGTTGGGCTGTTTCTCTGACTTTTTGCCTATTGTTTTACATTCTCCTTTTCTGAGCTCCCTCTTTTCAAAGTTTATAGCATTAGATTTTAGTCCCTTTCCTTTTTAATTTTTGATAGTAATTCTTTCTTGGTTTTCACTTTTTTTTGTTTATTTTATCAAGAACTGAAAAAGGGACATTTTGTGATCTGTCATTTCTCAATGTCAACATGAAAATACTTTCAACCTGCTTCCCTTTCATGCATTCGGTACATTCTTTGTCCTTTTTTTAAATCAGTTTTTTAAATTCTTCAAGAAGTTTTCATTAAGAATAAATAGAGGAAGAACTATGAATTTTATGGAAGGATAGGGCAGACCATATATACATTACAGAAGAAATGAAGACTCTATTCTCCTTATAAACATAATTTTGAAAATACCATTTGTAAAGTACATGAGACTTGAATTTTATTTGGAAATTTCTGCTTCATAGCATGAAAACGAAGGACTGTAAGAGTCAAAGAAATGCAGTTATAGTCAGACCTGCATATCCATGGGTTCAACATCCATGAATTCAACCAACCACAGATCAAAAATATTAAAAAAGAATAGACAGTTGCCATCTGTACTGAACATGTACAGACTGTTTTCCTCATCATTACTCCCTAAACAATATAGTATAGCAACTATTTACCTATCACTTACATTGTATTAAGTATAATAAATAATCTAGAGATGACTTAAAGTATACAGGAAGATGTGCCTAAGTTATATTTTATATGAGGGACTTGAGCGTCCATGGATTTTGCTGTCCACAAAGGGTCCTGGAACCAATCTTTCACAGGTACCGAAGGGTGACAATAACCAATTTTCTTAAATCCTTTGGGACTTTTTTCTGAAAATCAGGTTCTCCTGAGTCAGCATCTGATGAATCCCAGTACCTTCATGCAAGGAGCCCTAGAACCATCCTTCTTGGCCACTGGAAGCTGGTGTGGATACACTATAGTGAAGAACTGATGACAAAATGTAACTTGCTTTATTCCTCATTTGAGGATTGCATGGCATAGATTTTTGTCAAAGCAGTTTTAGTTAAATTTTTCCAAATAAAAAAATGAACCTGAGCTTACAGTTTTCTACCAGAAAGTGTTAAATAATCTTTTAATGCATCATAGATGTATCTTGCCTCTTCACTGTTCGTTAAATTATGATTACAAAAAGATTTGGGCATTCAAGGAAACTACTCCCAACGTGTTTTACAATGGAGAGAATCTAGTCCTATAGAGTTTATGTGTGTGTATAAAATACGATTTAATAAAAACATATTTTAGCTAAAATAGATTTAAAATATTTTGTTATCTCATTGACACAGTGCTTGTGTTCTATCCTCTAAAATCTCTTCAGGATAGGAAAGCTGTCTTTTTCAACTAAACTCGACCCAACAGGATGTTTGAATGCCACACGTTAGGGACAAAGAGTTTAGGCAATTAAAGATCTAGGGGTGGAGAACCTGCCACCTGAAGGGCACATGGGGCCCTCCAGATCTCCAAGTGTGGTCCCTAGAATGAATCTAAACTTTAACAAACTCTTTATTAAAAGGATTTGTTCTATAAAATTTGGATTCAGTCAAAAGGCCACACTCAAGGATCCAGGAGGCCACATGTGGCCCCATCTGATGGCTTGGTCTGGGAATTCAACTGGCTGTTAAATAATCATCTAATTGAGAGTGTGGAGGGGACACTGGGGAACTGAGCAGGAATAACTCTCCTGCGTCTGAAACTGAGAAGAATTATGTGCCCATAACATACGAGACGGATATCAGGTTACTCATTATGCTACATGAAGAATCAAGGAAACAGAGTAAGCAGTACAGCTAGTTAAGAGAATCTGTAAAATTAAAGCTCATCTGTTTGAAAATCAACTTCGGCTAGACAGAGAATACCTATCATTACAAGTACAGTAAGTAAATTGTGATTTGAGTGGAATGCATTTATACAGCTAGTCTTAGCCGATATAATATCTTTTCATAAATTTTCACAAATTAGGCTCTCTAAACAACGCTGATTAGATTTATTCTCTATAATTATCTCGGTGGTAAAACAGCACGAGATACATTTTCGCAAATGTGGCAGGGTGGGGTGGGGTCGCAGAAGGCCACTGCTGAGGAGCAACGTGGGCGGACAGGGTCAGTGACTCACATGCTTCTCTACATAAGGTCGTCTTGGATTGGAAATTTGGGAAACATCAGATATAAAGAGTGAGGAGAATACATTTATTTCTTGCCTTTCTACTCCAAACTAGACCCTGATACTCTCATGACCTTGTTTCTTTGGAAATGGAAACTCCCAGGATAAAAGAGGAAACATTCATTAACTTCCTTTAACATGGGCCCTGGGCTTCCTCCCCTATTCTGATGAGCTTCCGATACTGAGAACCAATTGGATCTGGCTCAGGTGACATCAATTGTTCTAAATATTTTACAGAAATTAATGTCAGCATTTCTCACAGGTCTGGAATTTCCCACCAATTTCTAAAGACTGGCAAAGGAAACTCAGAGTTGGGAAAATATTCTCATTCAAGGGTAAACTTCCAATAGAATCTTAGCTGGCTATATTTGTACCCAGACTTACTAAAGCAACAGAAAGGTAATCTAGAGAAATACAAGAATGTGTGCACGACATGTATGCATACCCACACATATAAGTATATATTTGAAAACAGGAAAACATGACATCTTGGTTAAGAGACATTGGAAACATTTTATTATAATAATAAAGGCAAGATATTGTTTTGTTTTAAAATAAAAATGAAGATAACGAAGATGGTAGTAACCACAAAAACTTGCATACTCAGGGACTGGCTGCACACCTGGCCCCTTGAATCTGGGTCATCTTTTCTCCACACCCCCCATGTCCAATCAGCACTGAATCCTGTAGATTCTACCGTGCAGTGTCTCTCTAATTAGTCTACTTCCAGACATCCCACCGCCACTTTGTACGAACCACACACATTTCCTGTTAATGTCTGAAGCAATGTCTTAGGCCATTAAGGCTGCTATCACAAAATACCACAACCCAGGTGGCTTGTAAACAATAGAAATTTATTTCTCATAATTCTGGAGGCTGGAAAGTCCAACGTTAAGGTGCTAGCAGATTCAGTGTTCAGTGAGGGCCAACTTCATTGTTCATAGAGGGTGTCTTCTTGCTGTGTTCTCACATGGTGGAAGGGTAAACAAGCTTTCTTGGTCACCATTCATCAGGGTGGAGCTCTCATGACACATCAACCCCCAAAAGCCTCACCTGTTAATACCAATACATTAGTGATTTCAGTTTCAACATACAAATTTTGGGGTGGACACAAACATTCAGTCCATAGCAAGCAGCTTCACTCCTTTCACCCAGCTGCCTCATTCCTGCCAGAGGGTCTCAATGTGGTAGCTCTTTTGTATAAAACCCGATACACAAGGAAGGCCTTCTGTGACATAATTGCTACCACTGCCACTGGCTTTTTCTCTCTCTCACTTGCACTCTGGCCTCCAGCATCTTTGCCTTGGCTCAGACGCAATTTCTCACCCATTTCTGTGCTGGTGCAAGCTCTTCCCCTGCCTCACAACACCCTAACTCCCTTTCTTCCCCTGGCTCATTCCTACATTTCCTTTCCAACCCAGCTTAGTCATCATCAGTATTGAGGAGCCCTCCCTGGTACCTCGACATCCATGCCAGGCTATGTTTGCTGCTCAGATACACTTCTATAATACCCCACTAGACAGTGCATTCTGTGAGGGTGCATCCTGGGTCCCTGTTGGCTTTTCAACAAGTTCCTACAGGCAAGTGGTTAAGGATCCCTGCTTTGGGGTTGGTCAGATGTGGATATGATTCTCAACTCTTCCATTTTTGCATGTTGCTTAATTTCTCTGAGTCACAGTTTCATCAGCAACATGAATAATAATAATATCTTACAGTTATTAGGCTTGAATGAATTAATGGGTTTAATTTAGCAGGGGAGGGGGAGATTCCTTAAAAGGAATTGGCTCGTGCAATTGTGAAGGCTGACAAATATCAAGACCTATAGTCGCCGGGCTGGAGATCCAGGAGAGCCAATACTATTTCAGTTCAAATCCGAAGGCCTGAGACCCAGGAGAGCCAATTTTAATCCTGAAAATGAGCCACATGGGCGACCTGAGACCGAGGTGGATAATGATGAGCTAAAAGCTGTAGTGGAAGAGAATCCATCTCAACCTATGCATGAATTAGCAGCAAGGTTCCATGTTACTATTACAACAATATTGACCATTTGAAACAAATTGGCAAGGAAAATAAGCTGGATAGAAGGGGTCCACATGAATCAAACAAGCATCAAAAGAGAAATCGTCTCGAAGCTTGCCTTTCTTTGCTGTCACGACATAAAGGTAAACCATTTCTACACCATATTGTTAAGTGTGATGAAAAATGAATTATTTTTGATAATTGCAAGCATTCAGCACAATGGTTGGATAAAGATGAAGTACTGAAACACAGTCCAAAACTGAATATTCATCAAAAAAAAAAAAAAAAAAAAACTAATGGTGTATGTTTGGTGGTCCAGCACTGGTAGTATCCCCTACAGCTTCATGAAACCTGGTCAATCGATTACAGCAGATGTCTACTACAAACAAATGGACAAAATGATGAGGATGCTTGTGATTAAGCCACCGAGATTGGTCCATGGAGACAGGCAAGTCCTCTTGCAAGACAATGCTGGACCACATGTTGCACCAACAACATTGCTCAAACCACAAAAGCTGCACTTGGAAACTCTCTGTCATCCACCATATTCGCCAGACCTGTGCCAACTGACTCCCACTTCTTCCAGGCTTTGGACCACTTTTTGAAAGGAAAAATATTCAATTCTCAACAAGCTGTGGAAAATGCCTTTTGCGATTTCCTTGCCACTTGCTCTCCAGGCTTCTTTGCTGCTGGAATAAACAAGCTACTGTAAAGATGGCAAAACTGTGTCAATAGTTCAGGTGCATACTTTGATTAATTGTACTGCTTCTTTAATGAGATATAATAGATTACACTTTTGATTCAAAAGCAAACATTTCATATTTAATGACTTAATATTAAGTAAATTGATCACAGCTTCCAGATACAAGATCAATGTACAAAAACGCATTGTTTTCAATTTATTAGCAACAAAAATGATAAAATGAAGTTTATAAGATACCATTTAACCATTTCACTTAAAAGTGAAATGGATTAGAATAATTCTAATGAAAACTGTGTAACACATCTACACAGAAAAAAAATGAAAAGATAACAGTAAATGGAAAAATATATGCCCTATTCAAACATTCAAACACTCAAATTATTCTACAGATTCAATTCAATCCCAATCAAAATCCCCTCAAATTTTATGATTGTGTATATTTATGTACGTGTATTAAGAAACTAATTTGGAAATGTATATTGAAATGCAAAAGTTCAAGAATATGTAAGGCAATTTAGAATAACAAGGTTGAAATCCTTACACTACTAGATTTAAGGATATTATTAAGCTATGATAACTAATAACGATATATAATATAGTGTGGTATTAGCACAAGAATATACAAATAAACTTATGTAACAGAACAGAGCATCCAGAAACAGACACCCATATACATTTGTTTAAGACAAAGGCAGTACTGCAAAGTAGTGGGGAAAGGATAATTTTTACAATGAATTGTGTTGGATTAACTGAATATTTATATGGAAGAAAATGAATTTTGATCTACGTTCCACACTATTTAACAAAGACATGCCAGATACATTTCAGATCTAAATATGAATTGTACAGCGATAACACTTTCAGACAAAAACATAAGAGAATATACTTGTGATCTTAAAGTATACAAAGATGTCTTAAATGAGATGCATTAACTGTAGAGGGACAAGCATAGATAAGTTTTAGGCTACATTAAAATTAAAAACTCATTCTCATTAAAAGACACCACTAACAGCATGAATAAGAAAGCCATAGAGTAGGAGAAGATACATTTAATACATATAATTGACAAAAGACTTGTATGCAGAATATATAACAAGTTCCTACCAACCTATAAGAAAAAGACAAACTACCTAATGCACAAATGAGCAAGAGAGGCATTTCACAAAAGAGGATACCCAAATGATCAAAATGGGTATATAAAAATATGTTCAACATCATTAGTCATCAGTGGAATGCAAACTAGAACTGTAATGCAATAACATTATATACCCACTAGAATAGCTCAAATTAAAAGCCCAGCTAAATTTTTTTTGTTTCCATTTTTAGTTGCCTGGCTAATTTTTTTCTATTTTTAGTAGAGATGGGGTCTCACTTGCTCAGACTGGTCTCAAACTCCTGACCTCAAGCGATCCTCCCACCTCAGCCTCCCAGAGTGCTAGGATTACAGGTGTGAGCCACTATGCCTTAAGAACCAGCTTAACTGATATCTCCAAAGGCTGCTTTTCTCCTCCCCAAGCTACGTTTTCCTCCCCAAGCTATGTTTTCCTCCTTATGTTCTCATTGCGATTTTTCTATCTCTATGATAGAACTTACTACCTCTTGTAAATTTCTGGTAACCAGTTTATCTCTTTGCCCCAGAGGCCTTGAATTTTGAATTTCTCAGAGGTTCACAAGGTATAGCTTTCTCACACACACAAAATTCAACATGAAGTATACCATAATGAATCATTGAAATATGAAAAATTATAGAAAGAAGCAACTTGAAGAGTGTCAACATTACATGAACACACAGTGTTTTTGTATATATTGAGCTTTTGCATTATAGTAATACATCAAAAGTGAAAATGAAAGAAAAATTCACATGACTTTAGTTGCACAACAAAAGGCCAAATGAACAAGGATTCATGAAGAGAATAATAAACTGTCTTCATTTATTTGTCTTTTTTTTCACTTTGATTGGAGATTTTTAGAAAGCTTTGAAACAAACCTTAAAGTTAAAACAGTTGACCTAATGCACTCCCTCAAGTTCAAAGGTAAATTTAAATGTTCTCCATTTTGAACATCTACTTAATACTTTAACAAGCCACTGAAAATAATGTCTCTTAAAAATTTCTAAAGCACAATTGTAGTCTACTTTAAATAAACACAGTAATGGCAGCCCAGATTTACCCACAGAGAAAATAATACACACACACAAACACATTATGAATTGATGCTTAATAAATAATTCACCGTAAGATTCTTTCATACAACAAACTTTATTCATCACTCTAAAATGTGGTTTTGTTAAAGAAAAAAATGATTTAACCACAACTTCTCCAGACTATGGTAATTACAAAAAGTTAGAGATACCAGCCCAACCAACCAATCTCACCTAGAAATGAAAATACTGGCTTGTGTCCAGCATTTAAATATTTAAACCTGTCCCAGTCTGTTTATGTTTACCACAAGCTTCAGTGATGAGGCTACATTATGGGGAGAAATATGCTATTTTTAAATAAGACCGATTGCTCTATTAAAGTCTTTTGAGAAAAATATTAGCATGTTTTATGCGGCTTGGAAAAATAGCTCTTTGGAGATATTTTATGTAATACTCAACTCAAACCCATTTTATGTGATTACCCCTAAAGACACAGCAAAAACAACTTGCAAGAAAACAGAAAGGTTAGGAGTTCTGTTTTCAAAAGTTCAAAGATTAGCTGCTGCTAATTCTCATTTATTGGCTTTCTGCTACTGTGTTATTATCTTCTTTGTTTGCCCAAGAAGAGTTTAATTTATTCATTAAACTCCATAAGTAGAATATATTATACAGATAAAGAACGAGGAAGATAGATATGAGAGAGAGAGAGAGAGAGACTGAGCGCTAATATATAGTAGAAAAGGACCGAAACAAAAAGGGGTTAGAAAGATGCAAAGAATGCGAGACAGAGTGAAAGAACGAAAAATAGAAAATACATAATAAACCATGTGTAGACAGACCACGGTCCATATACATACACATAGTCTACGGACTGGTTTTCTATTGCTATGATAAGAAATTATCACAAACTTAATGGCTTAAAACAAATGAAAAATTATTAACTTACAGTTCTGTAGGTTAAAAGTCTGACATGGTATCAGCGGGTTAAAATCAAGATGTTAGCAAGGCTACGATACTTTCTGAAGGCTCTAGAAGAGAATCTGTTTTCTTTCTCATTCAGGTTGTTGGCAGAAATCTGATCCCTGTGATTGTAGCCAGAGGTCCCCATGTCCTTGCTGGGAACTATTGATGGCTGTTTCCAGCTTCTTAGAGGCCACTTGCATTCTTTGGCTTGTGGTGCCTTCAGCTCTCTAGGCCAGCAATGGCAAGTTGATTCCTTTTCATACCTAATCTTTCAGACTCTTTGACTTCCTTCCCTTCTGTTTTTAAGGGCCTATGTGATTGCATTGTCCCACCTGAATACTTTGTAGAGCAGAATTCCAAGAAACAAATGCAGAATATATGAAAGATATACAGATTCAAAATTTGGCAATCAACTTAGTGATAATTGTTTCAGAAAAAAAATATTTTCAATGGGTGCTAAAGCTACTGGGTAATGAATAGCAAGTTATTTATACAGTCTCAAGTATCTCCCCTCAAGATATTTAGTAACTACAAGGGGAAAAATAGTAAATTTCATGCAGAGAAATCTGACAGTCACCACCTTAAACAAATGATCAAATTTATCATCACCAATATTTAGACAAATAAGCATCCTGCGCCTCTGATATAATACACTGAGGACACAGCATTCTATTGTGGAATTCCTTCCACAAATCGTAATAAAATTTTAGTTATGAGGAAGCATCAGACGAGCCCAAATTGAGAGAAATTCTATGAAACAAATGGTCCATATTCTTAAAAATGCCAAGGCTATTAAAAAAATAAACAGAAGAACTGTTCACGAATAAAGGAAAAGAAAGAGACGGAACCAATTATTACAAGTTATCTGGCATTAGGACCTGGATAAGGAAAACTCATTTATTTTGAAATAAGGAAAATTTTTTAAACAATTAGCAAAATTTGAATGAGGTCTATATAGTAGAGATTACTTTTACATTAAGGATGGCTAAATTGATTATTACCCTGTGGTTGCGTAAAATAATATCCTAGTTTTAGGAAATATACACCAGTGTATAGGGGTAATGGAATACTATGTATTACTGTCAACTGATTCAGAAAAAGTATAAATATGCATGTAGATAGATAAAATGGTAAAAAGAATCTGATAATGTTAGATTAGTCTGTGTGGATGCTCCCTGGTCCCCCAGTTCCCAGTGTCAAGAATATGTAATGGTAGAGTCAAGCCGATGATGGAGTGATCACAGACACAGAGCAATTTTATACAAAAAGTTTATCACATAAAAGAAAGAATGAAAGCACAGAAGGAAACACAAAGTGAAAACACATTCCAGAGAGAGTGGAGCGGGTCAGTCTCCACAAGTGGAGAAAGACCCCAAGGTCTGAGCACACGCTGCCTTTTATAAGCTCACTAGTTTGTCCCGTGTTTTTCCAGGCAGGATTGGTGGTTGTTTCCTGCCTTTGGGGGTGATTGACAGGTTGGTGTTATATAACCGGGTACATAACAGGTTACACAACAGGGTAGGTTATATAACAGTTTCCTTACTACACATGTGTTTCCCCAGAATTCTTCATGAAGCTCAACCCATGCCATGATAATTAGATGCTAATGAGCTCTAGGTCGGTTAATGGTTACTAGGAACTTTTTACTATGTATGTTCCCACCAGGGAACAGTTCCTAGCCACAATTTGGTTCCTAGCTACAATTTGGTTCCTGCTCTCTGCCTTTAGCCACTTCCTTGCCACCTGTTTACCCTCCACCAGACCTAACAAACATATTAAAATTCAGAGAATCTGACTAAAGGGGATATAAGGAGGATTGATTTTTTTCTGATTTTTCAGTTTTATGTAAAATTATTGTGTTATTTTGTCTAAAATTATTTCAAAATAAAAAGCCTAAAAATAAATCATTAAAGAAGGTGTTTGTTATTTTCACTCTACAAAATTACAATTTTAAAATAAAGACCATTGGTTTGATATATTTCAAATTAAAGATACTCCATCTTTTACTTAGCAATCAGAACCTTGCTATCTACCAATGGGGGACGACTGAAAAAATTTTTTATCAGGAAAATTACTAAGGCAATAGCTTAGTCCTTATAATTTATAATACAAAAAGTTAATGGTATGTGTCTGGGAATATTTTCAAAGGAAGTTGAAAAATGTGGGTGTATTTAGGAGCAAAAGAAGCTGATAGGCTCTGAGCAGAAAGAGTAGACACAAAGTTAGAGTTCTGCTGTAGAGTCAGGGCATAAAGCTATTTTTTTCAATTGCAACCGCTTTTAAGTTTATAAATATGGAAAATAAAAAAAGTCAATTAAAGCAAAATGTAGCAGGTGAGTCAGGCAAATGAGAACATCCCTAATCTAAACATATTTTTTAAATTCCTTTAGCAGTCTCCTTCACTTTATTAATGGATACTACCATCTTAAATGGTATGAGCACTGGAGATTTATTAAATTGCTATGCATACCATTCAGAAAGAGATTAAAAACACCAGGCGTTGGCAAAAATATAAAGCAACTAGAACTCTTACAAATTGCTGATTTGAGAATGTAAAATAATACAACCGCTTTGGAAAACTGTTTGGCAGTTTCTAATAAAGTTAAACATACACTTGCCCTATGATCTGCCATTGCACCCATAGGCATTTACCCTGGAGAAAGGAGGCGATGCATGTTCCACAAATTAACTTGCACATGAATATTCACAGAAGCACTATTTATAAGAGACCCAAACTGGGAGGAATAAAAAGAACTCAAATGTCTCATAATAGGAAAATGAATAAGCTAATTGTGGTATATTCATACAATGAAATTGTGTAAATGAATTTCATACAATGGAATATTCATACAGTGAAATTGTATGCAGGAAATCAGCAATAAATAAGGATAAACAACCAAAACAGGCAGTGGCCTAGATAAATCTCACAAATATTATGCTGAGCCAAAGAAGCCAGACCAAAAAAAAAATGTTTAAAAAGGGTGCAAAATACATCACTCCGCCTGATGAAATTCAAGAAAAAAAAACTCATTTATGCTGACAAAAATTTAGAATATTGGTTGACATCGAAGGGAAGTCCAGCTTCAATCAGAAAGAGTACAAAGGATTTTCTAGGTTTATGGAACTGTCCCTTTGTGATCTGTGTGACAGAAATGAACATGTATCATCATCCATCAAACTGTATACATAAAATTTGTGCATTTTCCTCAATGTAATTAAATTTCAATGAAGTATTGTTAACACGAATAAAAACCTGTGGATTTCTAGCCACAAGCTCTTTGCCCCGACATTCGCTTGCCCTTGTAACAGTTAGCAAGCAAGACCCTTTACCACCTCACACACTCACCTAGTAAATTAAGGAAGTTATACATTTACAAGAAGTTTCTGTCCATTGGAAAATTTACTATTATTTCTTTAAGAAGTCCTGGGTTATGGATTATCTGAAGAACTGATTGTAACGTAACCAAATCATCTCAATTCTTTATTGGAAGAAAGGGTTTGAAGAGCTGTGACTCTTTTCACAACTGGAAGCATACATTCCCCAAGTTGCTTTTAAACCTCATCCGGCCTGCGTGGCAAGGACCCCTGTGGGTCTCCAGAACAAGTGCCCGACAAGGTGGGTTTCTGGGAAAAGTAAAAAACACAGGAGCTCCTCTCACTGAAATATTTGCCTAGAGATATTTCTGTGCCTGAGAATGAAATGCAAATTTGTTTCCAGTAGCCTGAGGTGGGATAGTGGTTTTTATGGTTTTGCTTCAGAACCTGATGAAAATTGGGAGTGAGTTCATCTCTTTTTATAAGGTTATTTGGTGAGGTTTTCCAACATGATCTAATCTTGCCCTGGAAAATTAACTAAAAGGAGTTGACTGGTTATTAGGAATGAGTTCACTAGCCCCACTTAACAACTATCCAAGTGGATGTCTTCATGGAAGTCTCCAGGCTGCTTCTGTCCCAGCTGGGTTCAGGGACCTCCCCTTGACTTCAGAGGGACTTCCCAGTGCAGAACAGGGAAGAATCAAATCCAAGGTCTTTCATATTTTAAGTGTGCTTGTCTTTCCATTACCTACTCCTACTTTCAGAGCTGTGTAATTTGACTTCCCAAATTAAGACCAGGTTACAAACCAATAACCTCTGCTCACTCGCAGACACAATCTATTGTACTGGAATTAAAAACATCAACACAATTTTTTAATTGAAATGACATAGGTGGGTTGTATTAATATTAAACCTTTCCAAAGCACACTTGATTAAAGTGAAAAGCAGTCATACTGGTCTAATAAAATTAACCAACTTCCATAGTTAAAGGGGGAAAAAAATGGAAGGAATCTGGCTGGATAATATTTTGCATGCTGGTTAATAAGTTCACATTCAATAAGGTAAGCAAAGATCTTTTATGGATATTTTTACACTTGGTGTTTGTGTTTGCTAGTTAAGTAAAGATTGACTTCAGTGCCCACCTTCTTCATGAAATTAGATAAAATGAATGTTTAATAGTTCCTGACTCCCAAAAAGTTTGGAAGTCATAAGAATAAATAATATTAAATGTCAAAAATAATATTAAGGCAACAATAACAAAAACCTGATAAGTATTTACATAACTGTAAAAAAAAGGTTAAAAATGCTAAGTAGATGAGAATTAAAGAATAGTGAGTTTAGAGTTTGTCAGAAAAGTCTTGCAGGCGAAGGTCAAGTTTTCAGCTGGTCTCTGACAGAAAAAAGGAACTTTTGATTCTCAGGCCAGCTTCTCTGAGAAGAATATCTTTTAGGACCATGATTTTCAATGGGGTGCAATTTGCCATCCCCCATGCTGGGGACACTGACATTGTCTAAAGACATTTTTGGTTGTCAGCAAAGAATTTTCAGGTCCAAGATGTCAGTGGTCAAAAAACACTGCTTAGGATAATTCAGAACTTCTCCGTCCATAATCTAAGACACATTGGCTTTTACAGCTTAGTTGCCCAGAGACCTCAACAGGGAGGAAGCATTAAAAATAGTGCTTAAGAGTTTTTAAGAGCAGATTGAAACAAATTTTTAAAAGGAAGCACAAATCTCAAAAACTGCACTTAACTCAAACCACCATTTCTCAAATTACATGCTAAAATATACTCAGAAGAGAGCCAAACTGAAGAAAGATCTTCTTAACACAAAAGCCACATTTTTCAAAGGTTTTTGTAGTAGTAGATAATATACTTCTTTATTGATACGATAAGCCAAATTCATTACTCAGAATTTGTTTTTAAATAATCCTGGTGTATGATGTAAAAGATATTTATTGAGAGAGATGTTTTTGTTCTCTCCACTACCGAAAATGGAATATTATATATATTTAGTTATTGTTATGTAATATTTGTTCCTATTTATGGGGCACAAGTGATATTTTGTTACATGCATAGAATGTGTAACAATAAAGTCAGGATGTTTGGTGTATGTATCACCTCAAGCATTTATCATTTCTGTGTGCTAGGAACATTTCAAGTGCTTTCTTCCAGCTATTTTGAAATATACAATACATTGTTGGTAACTATAGTCAACCTACTCTATCATTGAGCATTAGAACTTATTCCTTCTATCTAACTGAATGTTCTGTACCCATTAACCCATCTCTCTTCATGCCCCCCACCCCCACACACACACACCCACACCGTTCTCAGTCTCTGGTATTGCAAAGGAGAATTCTATATGCACTTACTTAAGGGCATGTAGTAGGAAACAAAGAAGGAATTTAAAGTTCCATATACTCAAAAATTCCCTAGCTGAAAGGAATTGTATCTTCCCACAATTAGTCCGGGTTGCCTAAGTTTTTCTACACTGAGATTTATTAATAGGTTAAATAAGTTTTTCTATTAAAAATGTATCACCTTTTATTAACATTTAATCTATCTTCTATCATCCGGATAGAACAGAGTGATTTTATGTCCTCTTATTTTAAAGCTAACATTTATCAAGCATTTACCAAATGCCTAGTTCTGTGCTTTACATTGAGGTTCTCATTTATATACATGTACAAAAAAACAACTATGAAATAGATACCACTATTCTTAACTCCACTTTACGTCCATTCATATAGAGAAGAAAATTGACTTTTAAGGAGATTAAATAATTATTCCATTGTCAGGAAGTGGCAGAACTTGGACACAAATCCATGGTGGCTTGACCAGAGAGTGTACAATTTTAATAAAATTTACATTAAATGTCTCGCAGAGGTGATGTGATCAAATATATTCTTAACTATATGGGATCTTGGTCTATGGTGGGAGAATTGCCCCATCAAATTGCTCACCTACAAATGTAAATAAACCCTGAAATGGCCGGAGGTGGGATTTGTGAGAGAAATCCAGGTATCGAGGCTGCAAATACAAATGGCAAATAGCCGAGTACTTTAGAACTGGGTTAAGGCATTTGGTCTTTACTCATTACTATTTGCTTATACCAGTGGGATTTCTTATATCCTTGAAGTGTAACTGGATTTACTTTTAGTCACTAAAACTCACATTGTTATGAGTTTGGGCAAAAAACATCAGGCAATTGATTGATTCCATGGAGAGAAACCACCAGATGCATACAATATCCACTAGGAAGGTCTGACATGTCATTTTCAGAATGTTTTGTGGTTTTTTGATGGGCTGTGTCTCACACTGACAAAACTCATTTCTGAGATCCACTGACTAACCCACCAAGACATTGATTGATGCATTCTCTTTTTCACCACTCATTCATTTGTTCACATGTCAAAACACACATACATTCAACGGTTTATTCGAAAATTCAAGTTGAGAACTTACTGTCTGTCAGGGATTGCATTAGGTAATGGGAATAAAACAGTAAGAAAGATACGGTTCCTGACCTCAAAGGTTATAGAGAATGGAAGAGAGAAACTGAATAAGGATATGAATACATTCATAAAATATTACAGATTAACAAGAGAAGAATGGAATTCTTTGATAGAGAGAAAAGGGGAGGGATCCTTCAGTGATCAAGGTCAAAGCAGGTATCTTGATGAGGTAATAGTTAAGCGAAACCAAAAGGGTGAGAAAGGATCCAGCCAAGGCAAGGATGGGAAGAGGGAGACTCCAGACAGAAGTAACATAGACGATAGACAGCAAGTAGGGTGGGAGGCAGTGACCACGGAGAAGAACGGCATGAGAGGTGGTGGAAGATGAAGGTGGGGACCATGCTAATGGTTTGGATCTTCTGTTATGTGGCCTTGAAAAATATTTCAGGAAGGGAAAGTTATAATCCTATTTGCCCATTCTGAGTTCTCTATACTTTATTAAAGTGAGCAAAAGTGAAATCAGGTAGATGGATAGGAAATCACTGGAGTAGTCCAAGAAAAGATGATAGTGACTGAACAAGGATAGAGAAATTGGAAATAAAGAAGAGTGGTGTCATTTTAGATACATATTGATAGGATTTGCTCATTTATTGTATGAAGAAAAGGAAGAAGTCAAGGATAATGCAAAGAATCTCTTTAATAGACTAAAAAATGGGAAACAAAGGAGGTCAAAGAGAGGACCAGAATGTTTCGTAGGGTGGAGTGAGGGAGAGCACAAGAACTTCTTCAGTTATCCAAGTGGGACTGTTTGAAGACACATTTGGGTAAAGAAGCCTATACACACAATGGAAAGTTTTGGGATAGATATATAAAGCTTGCAAATCAATCTCTAGACCAACTCTGTCCAATACAACTTTCTGTGATGATGTAGATGTTCTATATCTGCACTGTCCAACATAGTGGCCATTAGTCACATGTGGCTATTGGGCACATGAAATGTGGCTTAGTGCAACTGAGGAACTGACTTGTGGATTCAATTTAAGTTTAATTAATTTAAATTTAAATAGCCGATAGTTTATGCAAAAATATTTGTGCGACAATTCATTTGAACAGTTTTTATACTCCCAAAATGTGTATGTTGAAGCCCTGACAACCCCCAATTGTGACGGTATTTGCAGATCAGGCCTTTGAGAGATAATTAGGGTTAGAGGAGGTCATGAGGGCAGAGTCAAGGCCTGATAGGATTAGTGCCCTTGTATGAAGAGACACCAGAGAGATTGCTCCCTTCCTCTTTGCACCTAAACAAAGAAGTCACGTGAGCACACAGCAAGATGGCGGCCACTACAAGCCAAGAGAAGAGACCTCAGGATGAAACCTTTCTTGACACCTTGACCTTGGGCTTCATAGTCTCCAGAACTGTGAGCAATAAATGTCTCCTGTTTAAGCCACCCAGTCTATGGTATTTTGTTACTACAGCCCAAGCTGACTAATACAAGAACCCACTATTTTCCAGGCACTGCATTTAGAAAGTGGGACACTAATAGCATTAAAAGATACAAGTCCTTGCTGTTATAGAATGCACATAGATGGTATTTGAAGCCATGAATGTGATGAAATCACCTACAAAGAAATTTTATATAGAGAAGAAAAAAGAAAAGCGGGGAAGAGATCATAAGAGGGAAAAAAGAAGAGAGGAGAGTGCTGGAGGAGAAGAGAGGAGAAGAAAAGAGAAGAGAGAGAAGGAAGAGAAGAAAAGGCCTCAGAAAAGTCCAAAGTTTAAAGTTCAAGCAAGTAAGGAAGAGCCAGAAAATGATCAGTCCACAGGTAAGACTATGATGTCAGGGGATATCAAAGAGAAGAAAGGTGGGACTGAACGTCTAAATCAATTGCTGATGTGGGATCAAGTAACTGGAAGACAGAAAGTGTCCTTTGATTTGGCCATTGAGGTCATCAGTAACCTTGACAAGAGCAGTTCCAGTGGAGCTTGAGAATGGGCCCAAAGTGGACTTCACACTAAAAGGGTGGTGAAGAAGTAGAGGAACAGTGGCCACATTTTCCTTTAGAAAAATATTGATGGGAAGGGTAAGAGGAAATGATGGGAGGAAAAGTGGGATGGAAGATTTACAGTGGATTTAAAGGAAATACTTAATTTTTATTTACCTGTAGGATGGAATCATGTTTTCATGCCAAAAAAATCCAGTAAAGATGGAGAGTTTGATCAATCATGCAGAAGAGAGAAGAAATAATTAAAGGACTGAGTCTTCAAGTAAGCAAAAGCAGAAGGATAAAACCTGCCTTTGATAGTAGCTGAGACATTTACAAAATATATTTGTAGGGAGGAAGACAATGGAGGCAGATATAGGCAAGATTGCAGGTTTGGTGGAGAAAGTAAGAAGAGGCAGTTTCCAACTAATGGCTTTTATTTCCTCCATGAAGCAGAGAAATTTAATATCTATTTTCATGCTTTTCTACTCCTGACTTCCTCGCACATAAACCTCATAGTAATCCAACAACAAACATAGTATCATAAATTTAGGATTGTTGTAGTTGCCAAGAGAAAGAGTGAATTAATATTTAATGTTTTTAATATCCCAAAATTATTCTTGAAGCCCTCATTAAAAACAAAAAAACAAATAGACTTGAAACCCAAAGCTTGTGCTTCGAAAGATGCAAGAATTAGTGAGATAAGAATAGAAAGAAGAAGGAACAGGTGGAGGGAGAAAAAGAAAGATGGTTGAGAAACAACCTATATGGTTTGGGAAGTTTTTATTACAACCCAAAGGAAGCAGGATGGAGAGACTTCATGCCATTCATAATGATAGATAGGAACGAGAGCAGAAGGAAACACCAGCTCCCTCCCTTTGATGAGAGTAGACAAGACTGCCCTGGGCAATGAGAGAGAAAGGAGAGAAAGGGGGTCAGTAGAGACTGGGATCACAGCAAAAGACCTAGTGGGTGGGAGGGGAGGAGAGGGGAATACAAAAGTGAGCACAGTCTTTTATTAGTCCTGGGGAGGCTGGGAGTTCTGCCTAACACATGTGCTATGGGTTCTTTCAATCAGGCACTGGGTTAGACACAAGCACAAGGATCTAAGTTTAGATCAAATGGACTCACTAAGAAAGCTCAGAATTCATGTATTTACCAAGTAAAAGCAGTTAATGAGCCAGATGTAAAGCATGCTTCATAAGTCTTTTAAAGGAAAGTGGATAAAAGATTCTAACAAAATAATTACGGAAATGAGAAGACTTGTGGTGTGGCTAGTTCCTGCTGAAGGACTGGGAGAATAATAAGGATAAATAACCAACCATCCAATTGAGGCAAAAAGAAAAAGCCATAATTGCCTGGGGTTGCAACTCCCTTCGAGGTTGCATATTGAAAGAGCCAAATACCCTGGTTCTAGTCCCACACTTTGCCCAGATGCTTAGGCATTCTTTCACTAAGATCCGTAACAATTAGTAGGGCATAGCACACCTCCACTCCATTCCTTTTCTGGAAGGTAAGTGAATTTCTAAATGGAGGGGAGGAGGAGTCTGGCTAAAAGTTTGTTAGGGAGGGAGTAGATGGCAAAGTTTTTCAAAGAGTTAGGGTTGAGCACTTGAATTTCTTCATTTCCATATCCTTGTAGACGTATTTCATTATTCAATGAAAAGAAGGAAATTTTCTTTCTATTTTTGTTTAACTCTGGTGCACTTGGCATTTGATTAGACATCCCTGGATACTGAATCACAGCTTTTCAGAGATTTGATGTTAACCACTAAATGGCTAAGAAATGGTAGACTAATTACAATTATGCTCTTTAATCCTGGTATGAATGCTGTAGATAAAGAGGAGAGAAGGAAAATAAGATCTCACTAAGTAATTGTTCAATGAATTCTTTTTGAAGAAAGGACACAATATAGGTATTCTGTATGCACAAACCACTTGAGTAATTTTTAAACCTCAATTATTTTCTAACTTTATTTCAATCAGAATGAAGTTTCTTGAGATGGCTGAAATATTCTCTAAAGAAATGCCTTCATCATTCTCTTGATTTAAACTTCAGAATAATTTGTTATTAATAATTATTGTTCTCTAGAAAATTAATCTCTTTAATTATTGACATTGAGCTATAAGTTATGAAAGAGGAGGGAATGAAATTTTAAGAGAGGCAGTAGACATAAACTTGTATAGGAAAGGAAATTATTATTAAACACAGATCTCATTTGACAAAGCATTTCAATTCCCCTTATTTGAAAATAATCCATCCTTTTCTCTGATCTCTTTCAATTATATTTGAGTGAATTTCCTACTTAAATTTGGCTAAGGCAATGCCAGTGACGATTTTGTTGAAACTCTGTGATTTGGGAAGTTTTTATTACATTCTCCTGGGGAGAAAATAACTGGGGTATAAAATCTAGTTTGTCTTTTTTTTTTTTTTTTTCTTTTTTAAATCTTACTTACTTGCTAACTCTTAAAGGGACAATCAACGTTAGCCTTAGGCTCTGTCACTTTAGGTGTCCAAAGAACCTTATGTAGGTTCCCTAGGGCAAGACCTTCAAATCTTAGTCAAATGCCACACTCTCTCTCTACATCAAGTTGACAGAAGACTTAGAATATATTACTAGGTTTATTTACAGAGCAGAATCACCAAGTTGGGCCCGTTTGTGATGAGAAACCAGGTGTCCAGCTACAGGAAAAACTACAGCCAAACACCTCTAATAAAAACAGAGTATTAAAAACAGAATAACAAAAACAGAAAGCATGGCTCATTCGTTGAAATATAGTGACCTCTACAAAGCCCCCTTTCCATCTGGGAGTCAACCATCTAGTTGGGACCAAGGGTAACTAAATGAGAGCAATTTGTTAAAAAAAATAAATAAATTGGAACTATTTAAATGTTCCCTCTAAAAAAAGGCTGTCATATATCATAAGTATGTCTGACAGTATACTTTTTCATTTGTTTTTAAGGATTGTAAAAGACTCTGCCGTTAATATTAAGCATATTTATATTGACCTGAGTGTGGGTCTCTTGAGTTCCAACTGCCTATGTTTCCTTTAATAACTCCAAAAAAGTTTATTGAACACCTACTTGGTGAGAAACACCACACAAGTTTTGGTACATCAGAATATATTACTAAGTGTATCACCAGAAGCTAGTAAGTAAACTGCATGAAATGTAACCACTTTAAGGCTAAGGTAAGTGCAAAAGTAGGAGGCATTTCATTAGGTTTGCCTTCAGGAGGGTGACCCCTATGGGCAGAAACAAGAACTAAAACCTTCTAAATAAAGAAAACGGCAAAAGCCAAGGGTGGAAAAGGGCAAGAAGAATTTACTGCATGGCTAGAATGAAGGCTTCATTCATTATCCAGGATTATTGATATTGAGGCTGGAAAGCTAGAGAAAGAATAGTGGAGGGCTTTAAATGTTCCACTGAGAAATTTAAGATTTTTTTTTTTATTTCTAACTGCAGTACTTTTCAGAGCCTCTAACATACCAACATGCATTGTGACTCTCTAAGAAATAAAGTAGCATGCCACAATCTCATCTTTTTTCCCTCAGAGTTTTGAGTGTGACGTTCAAAAGGACCCTGCCCAACTATGACATTTACTTAGGAAAATCCTATTTTAGGGAATTCGAAAATGCTTCATAATATGATAGCATTAATATTTATTAATGGAATCAGAACAGCCTAAAAAGTATTTTGGGTTTATACCTATTATGAATGATCTAAAAAATAACCAAATTTTAAATTGGCAGATAATTTAGTGTCCCACTGGTGCTATCTGATAGTTGAACAGCCACTAAAAAAGCCATACCATTTAATTATTTAGCCTCGGGTGACAGGGAACTCAATTGAAGGAACCAATTTCATTTTCACTTTATTATTTTGCATTCAAATTTGTTTTCTGCAGCTTTGTGTGTGTGTGTGGGGGGGGAGTGTCACTAAAAGCCTAAGCTACCTTTTACCCAACATCCCTTTATGCCGTTTAAAACAATTACCTCGTTTCTCCCTGGTCTCTCTTTTCCTAATACTCCCAATTGTTGGTTACATAACAGGGTTTCCCAGCCCTCAGCAACCTAGTTATTCCCCGTTGTGGACTCCAGTTTGTTTGTCAGTGTTTCTCTTGACATGAGATAGCAAACATTGAGATAGTAACACAAACAAAAGTCATTTGGGTTAACCTGGACTCAATATGAAGTCATGGTCTACTAAATTAATTGAAATAATTTTCATATATATTTCTGTTCACCTCCATCTCCTCCACCTTCTCCCTATTTTGCTAATTCTAGGGACTTACGTTAAAGTTTATCTCGTTACCATTGGCATAATCTTCTCTCTTTTTTTACTTTGGTCATAATCTTTTTGATCTTGATTCTGCAACCCTCCCAGTTTCAAGTCATCTTCAATTTGATCAGCAGTCATTACCCGAGACTGGAACAAATATTAGACCAAAAAGACTACTAAATGCAAAGCCCCGAAGCTAGAAACAGACACTGCTATTCACACTGCAATCAATCCACTGATCACTCAAGTGTAATTTACCTACCAAGAGTGACCACCTAGCCTTCGTAAGAAACCAAGGCTCACTCAAATCCGTTTACACTGCATCTGCCCCATGGGGCAGAGGAAAGGAAGATAAAGGTCATTATGTAAATGCATTTTGCCAGCTCCTTGACACCACTCTGCTTTCAATAGGTTGCAGAGTTCAACTTTTCCTGTTTGAAAGCTGGCACATCTATCAATATAATTGTAACTTTTCTCCTATTCTCCAAAATTTGGGAAAGTTTACTGCCAGGATTTCTGCTGTCTTGCCTCCATGTTCTCTCAATATCCTGGGTCTTTCCTCACTTGGAACAACCACGTCATTATTCCTACCCCGAACGACAATTTTTTCTTTGTGTTGGAGCAGGAGACTTTAGTCAAGCATCATCATTTAAACTAATACTACTCACTCCAAAGAAAAATAAAAGTTCATTCTTTTATTTTTCCTGCTCTGAAACAGAATTTCTCAACCTCAACACTATTGACATTTTGTATCAGACGATTCTTTCTTAGGAAAGGTGGCTATGTAAGATGCTTAGAATATTCCTGTACTCTACCTACTAGATACCAGTAGCAATGTGATAAATACAAAAGGACCGAAATGTATTTCTATTGATACACATTTAAATCTCATATATGGCTTTCAAAGATCACATAGTGTACAAAATAACTGCTTGAATTCCCTAACTCTCTCTTCCTCAGTTAGAAAGGTGGCACGTTTTCCTCCTTTTCAATCCCAAAGCATTTTTTGTTGGTGATTCTCTTTCCAGTACCATCCCATGGGAAAGGTCAACATTTTCCTACCGATACAAAATGACAGCGACAAGAAAAAGAATACAAGAGAAGTGGCCACACACCCAGTTATTTTCTTTGGGGACATCTCGATTGGAGTGTCTATTGCCCCCTGGTGGCAAGGCAGCCTATTTTTTTTTTCTGCTTTTATTGGGGGCTGATACTTAGTGAGATAGGGCTTCTAGCCAAGGCTGTTATATATCAGTTCTGTCAAGGAGCCAGCAGGAGGATGTCATGTTTTTTTTTTTTCTAGGAAAAATCGCTGGGCCACAGTGAAGTGGGGCGTTACTTATTTTGGCAAATGGTCTCAATGATTTTCTTCAGTTAGAAAGGTGGCACGTTTGACATGTTTGTGTCTTTTGAAGCAAGAATAAGTTAGGTCAGGTTTTGATCCAATGTCCATGTTCTCATTTTTTAATTACAAAGTCAAAATTCAAAAACACTCATGGGAACAGACAGCACTCTTGCTCACCACATTTTATGTATTACCTAAGAGAGTTCAAAATGTTTACAGGTTTCATTAGGTCAACTTTACTCTCTTTCTTTAAAAAACAAAACAAAACAAAAACCCACAAAGGTCTAGTAAATTGGGATTTTAAAAAAGCCATTGTTGCAATTGTGTAAAGCTCAGCCTAGACCATTAGATTCAGTGAAAAATTCCTTGAGAACTGACAGCACTAGGCCCCTGGTGCCACTATGCTATCGGGGATTCTGCTCCTGAAATGAAACTTGACATCTGTATATTGATAGGTTAAAGTGGGAGGAAAAATGCTTGCTTTGTAAGATTTTAATTTTTACAGCTTCTGGTTATTCTAACATAAACTTGGCAAAAGAAAGAAAATTAAAAAATAAGAGAAAACAACCTAGATGAATTAAATATATTGGTCTGGGTCAGTGAGAGTTTCAATGCCTGCCAAAATTGATTTTCAGCAACATGTAGCACATTCAGTGAAGAAAAGGTGCTGTTATTGAATGGATTTAGCACTATTTTAAAGTTGTTTAAAGTTTATTCCAGACAGACTGTGAGATTTGTGAGCATAATTTTGATTCCTTGTGCTTTCATACATTGATCTATAAACAAAGTGCCTGAGCCTTAAATCTATTACGTCCAAGGCTCTGTTTTAGGCACTAGAGAGTAACCTCAACTGCTACCCCTCCCTTAGAGTTATAACAAAAGTTCTCGTAATAAATGACAAGTGCTTCTCTTCAGGGAGTAAGTTCTTCTTCCAAATAAGTCCATCCCACTGGGTGGTGGCCTAAGAGGTGAACTTTGCATTGACCTAAGAGAGTTAATTCACTGTAATTCTAGATTAGGCAACATAGAAGAAAGATAGTAGGTAAATCCAAATAATGAATATGATTATGAACCAGATCAGAACTATACAAACATGCCCCTTTCACAAAGGAAGAGTTTTGATGTATCAATCCCCATATCCTTCTTTGCCAGAAGATAATTCAAAGAACACTGACACTAGAAGCCTTTGATTGCATGTGTATGAGGCCTTGGTCTTCAAATCCCTTAAATAAATGTCACACCCTTGCACATGTGTTGGCTGGCTTCAAGGCACTGATCTCTACTAAATGTCAAGGTAGAGTGGAGATCCCACCCTGCAAGGTGCATTGGAACTCCCATAAACCACTTGCCTCATCCTGGCTCAGGGGTTTAGAGGAAAACCAGCAAGCATCAAAGCAGGGCAGCTCTATCCTCTGATGTCTATGGTCTGGGGCGGGGCAACAATGCTCTAGAGAATTATTTTGTATAACTTTCATAGGTCTGGGAGGAGTATTTACAAGCACCTCTCCCACCCCCAGGCAGAGGCAAGTTCACACACTAAGCAGCCACCCTACACAGTCTTCTGTCGTTCCCTCTACGTTTTCTGGGCACATTCAGGTTGCAGGAGCAATAGGACCAAGTGTTACGTAGACTGGAAACGATGAGATCCGGGGGTGAAGTCTTCAAGTAAACGCTGAAGAAATGAATACCTGAAGATCCCGAACAGCATCTACCTTTAAACAGCAGCCTATTCAGGAACAAAGGTGTTGAGTTCAGGGGACTAATTTGACATTTGTAAGGTTATCGAGCAAGAATTGAGTCCATTTTTGGTACCACTTTTTGTAGAAACCGGTCCAAAATAAATACACAGCACAGCTGTGGTGCGGAAAGCCTCCTGTGTAAATTATTTTCATGTGTGTGGCTTTTTTAAAATGAATTTCCATCAATCTTTCCATGGGTTTTGGTCCATGTTAGTCCTGACTATAACTGTATTTTTCCGAAAAGTTAAGGGAGGTGACTATCTATCAGGGACCATCTCTATTATAGCCTTTTTTTTTTTTCAGGTTGGGTTTGAGGCTGGCCACATATTTACTCAATGCTCTTAATATACTGCAGAAGTTGGTTTGGTTGAAGCAATGCAAATGATTACATTGGGGTGGCTTCCCACCTCCCTCGCCCTATCTCCCTCCGCTTCCCCTCCTCCACTCAGAATTCTTGGCTTTACTATTTATAGTTCACAGGGCAGCTCTGGCTTCTCCCACCCACCACTGCTCCAATTTGAAACACATGCGGGGGAAAGAGAGGAAGGGGAGTTTGTGGGAGGAGAGGTGGAAGAACCACACCCATTGTGAAGCCACCATCCCATCCTGTTTGAATGTGGTTAAACACCCAGAAAGAGAGTTTGCTGGGACTCATTTCAATACATCCATGTTCACTGGTCCAGCTACACTTTGGTTTCTTATTGTCTGACTCATTCTGACTTTGCCATAAATCAGTTTCTTGATCATGATGGAGGAAAACCAATAAAGGGAAATGCCTCAGCCATAACCTCTAATACTTGAAAATAAAGAGGAGAGGAGAGGAAAAATAAAATCTTCTTCTCATCATTTTCTCAGGAGTTATCACACTCTGAAAGTCTTGCACCTGGCCCTATTGAATCCTAATCCCTGAAGGTTGTACCTCACAGTAAACACCACACACACACACACACACACACACACACACACACACACACACGAAGAAGGAAGACAATCTGTGCTTTAAAGCCACTTAAACATTTTCTGGAGGATGAGAAGGTAAGAGATCAGAAAGAGAGAAAGAGAAAAGCTGAAATAGGATTTTGGCAAACTCCCCCTGCTATAGGCTGTCCATAGGCAAAAGTTGGCATGTGCCAATTTTGTTTGAGTAAAAATGACTCAGGTTAAATGTTAGGACTCTATGTTTAGTAGAGTCTTTTTATCTTTTGCAAAGAACACTACGGCCATCTCTCGCATTGCCTGTGTTACGTGCATTCAGCCGTTGCTCTGGCTTCCTTCCTATCTTTTGTTTCACTGACATTTTGAGGTTTTATACCTGTATCTATGACTGACTTTTCCCTCACGTAAATAAGTGGCTCGAGTAACAATCACTTGTAGAAAAGCTGATAGATAAAAAATAAATAATTGGTGACCATTATTGCCATGGATGGCAGGTAAAAACTGGGGAGGGTGTATATGCTTGACTCCCAAATGAGAGGTAGAAATCTGGGGCCAAGAAGACCTGGCTTTAAATGCCCACTCTTCCCATCTCTAGCTCTATAACTTTGGGCAAGTTATGTAAACAATCTTCCTAAGATTCAGTTTCCTCACGTATGAAATGGTATGGATAAGAGTGGTGTAAGAATGAAATTATATACAACACGCAAAACCTTCAGCACAGCACAAGGCACATAAATGATGGCTAGTAAAGGTTTTTATAAGACTTTTCAAAAAACTGACATCAAGTCAGAGGGAAATTCAACCACGAAACTCTAAACAGGTTGTGAACCATTTCTCCAATTCTAGTTTTTTTAAAAAACCCAGATCCAGAATTCAGTTTAGCAATGTAGTGATGGTATAAATTTCCACCATTTCTGAATGCTCCAGTCATTCAAAATCTGCTGTGCTAAACAAAGTCTCATCAATATTAATGACCGCTGCTGTCATTATATTTCAGACCACTCTTTAGGAGAGGACACAATTGTTATAAACATATAGCCGATCAATTAACTTCATCCAAGAACAAGAACAATAAAAATATCGTGTGAATTTTTGTTTATCAGGATCTGCTGTTGAAATAAAGAGCCCTCCGATGGAGTCTGCATGGCTTCCAACAGGAAGACCAGGTCAGCCCTCAAAAATGGCCAACCACAAGGGAGTTTCCAAAGTTGATTGATAACAGCTGATCGCACATTCTATCCATCTATGCCCTTCTTCCCCCACCCACACACAACAGAAAAAGAAAGGACAAGGAAGCACAAACACAAACTGTTTCCCTGGACATACCTTATGACCAGTCCATTGTGCTGTCTTCCCCAGTTCTCCAAGGCCCATTTGGAAGGTTGGGTTTCTTAATCTTCCGAGCACACTCTAGATGCTAAATCAAGAAGCCTTTCTCTCAGGAGAAAGCAGCGAATTGAAGCTTAATCTTCGATTTAGTTTCATTTGTCTCGGAAAAGTCTGTAACACTTGCTTGTGGTTTGTAAAAGCATGAACAATAATATATCGTCCGTGTTTTTATCTGCTGAGAAAAGAAAATAGTCTTTAGGAAAAGCTAAATTTGTAGGGCTACTTTTATTAGTACTCACTATTTTTAATAAAATCTGATATTTCAGACTCATTCATAGAAACCATAGTATTCTAACCCTGAAGGTACAGGTATGGGCTGTGATAGACATCTGATCATATCCCCATTCTATTTGTACATTTGGCTGTTTCCTTCAATATTAAATCAAGATTAAGTAAGAGGTATTTCTTTTATTTATTTATTTAAGATACGGGGTCCTGCTACGTTACCCAGGCTGCATTCAAAATGCTGGGCTCCAGAGATCCTCTGGCCTCAGCTCCCCAAGCAGCTGGGACTATAGGCACACATTACCATGCCGGGTTAAGAGGCTTATTACTGAGAGTGGTGGATTGATCAGAAATCACATATGGGTTTTGATTCAGTTTAGTTTGTCCAAATGATCAATGTGTCTTATTTGCTTCACACATCATCAGTGCCTGCTAGGATATATATCAATCTACATCATGCCTCTTCAAAAGAATTTCCTAGGAATAATTTAAAAACCCCTTCTCCAATAAAACGGATTTTTACTGCAACATTTTTCCCTTGCATATTTACCACATACATGCAAAGAGTTGACCCAACCCTGCATATCTGAGCAAGCCCATGTGCTCATCACCATTCCACGTGTGTGCCATTGGTTTGGTGTTATGCCCAGTTGATAAAATAATACTTTCCACCAGTTGCTTTTGGGGATAAATCACCAGTAATCTTATCACACTGAACTTTGGTATTGAAGACTGGCCTAACCTAAGGAATTACGGAAGTTTTCCTGTTGTACTATTTACAAGTTTAATAGCAATACCGATCAATTGCCTTTTAACTTTTTTTATTAGACTTACTTTATATTGTATATATTTCTGCATTATTTGAAAATTTTAAAGTAAGTGTGCAATCATAATGTATTATTTAATAGAAATACGTAAAATTATTACAAACATTATTATTACATGATCTACATATTATATAAAATATATAAAGTATATTTATACTTGATGTGTGTATGTATATATGTTGAAGCTAACTGGGAGAGCAGGAGTCTAGCTAGTTCACTTTCTGCTTATGATCTCTTGCAGATTGATTAAAGTGAGGGTGATATACTGTTTTCGTCTGTAAAATGAGGATGCTAACTGGAAACCTTGTTGTGAGGATTAGCAGAGGTCAAACAGGGTATAGTTCTGGGTTTTTGTTGTGCATCCATTCTGGGTTTTTGGTTGATATTATTATTGCTGGTATATAAACCCTGTTGCTTTTAGTGACTTCTTATTTCCTAATAGCCATCTGTACAGTGATTAATTTTTTAAATCAATGTAAAACTTGCTACCTCGTTATTTAAAACTTTACAGTGAGGACTCTTGTCAATTGTTTGCCATCTTTCCTTTGCTCTATAATTCTCCAAAGATTGCTAACAGCTACTGAATGATCCAGCCTACAGATCTGGTCAGCAGCTTTGCATATGATTTTTCTTGGACAAAAAAGCCTTCATTGTTGTTTTTCTGTCTGGTACATAAATTGTATGTATAAAAGCTATTCAACCTTGGAAAAGTTTTTAAATACACTCCTGTCCTACATTAAATTGAAAACAAGAAACATGAGCAAAAATACCTATCAATTGATTTCTCAATTGCCATGTTCTAATAACATTCACTAATAAACACTAAGTTTGCCCTGTGTCTCAGAATGAATTCGCCCAATCGGTGTTTGTGATAATGTCCAGAGAGCTTAGTCAATATCAATCTTTCATCGATACTGCTCTAATACGATCACATTCTAAGGTTTATTTTCATGACTAGCATTAGACCTTAGTATGTAGTTCAAATAAGTTAAAGCATTCTCTAAAATATATCATTAGGTGAAAGATTTTGAGGAAACAATTAATTAAATGGAATTCCTTGGCAGGTGGCTGCATTTCTCTGCTGAAGGATGTGCAGTAGCATGTCCAGATGAATGAATAAGCTTCACTCAATAGGCAGGAGTTTGTGCACAATTTGATGCTTAATTAAAAAGGCAGCAATTAAGCTGTGAATGTGTCTAGAGCTTTGATATGCATTAACTTGGGGAAAAAGGATAAAAATACTTAGAAACCTCAAGAGAAAAAGAAAAAACAATCAGAATAGTAGAATAATAGTACAACAGGACAATGGAGACCCCTTCTAGAAAGAAAAAAGAAAATGGATGATAATGGTCCCTAACAGAAACCTTAGAGGAAAGAACCTCAGATATAAATAATTGTAATAATTGCATGATTATATCAATAGGCACTTTCAAATGAGTCAAATTCTTTCTAAGGTGCCAAATTATTTTTGTGGCGTTTTTATTTTTTATTTGTAGCATAATTATCATCTAAGCACAGCTATAAGTATTCATAGGGAAAAATGGATATTCTGCATAATGTAACACATCCTCCTTTTTATAAATTTCTTTAAATATGAGAGTAAAATACAAATTGTGGATCAAAATCTATACTCAGACTATCAGGAGGAAGTGTTCATGGAAGTCAGACTACACTGCAAGTATTAAAAGGAGAATTCGGTTCTCAAGATTATGCTCATTGTCTAGAGAATATTGATCCATATTTATCATTTGGCAGGGTTTTTTTTTTTTAGTAGATTTGAATTTATGCTTATAATTTGTTCTTTCCAAATTCTTTCTTTCTCACACACATGCACACATACACACACACATATACACATATACATAAATACATATATGTTCCTCTATAATGCACTTATGAGTTTGTTTGGTGCTTAAAATTGTTAAATAATACATATTAATAATGTTTTGTACAAGAGTCTTCAATTTCTCCATGCATTAACTGTAAGTTATAACCTCAGAGATACCATTTATTTATTTTTGGCAGATGACAACAATCAATAAAGATGAAAATTCTTCCAATGTTAATTATTTTTTACATGACACAAAACCCAGCATATGGCATGGATCAACTGGGTCTTCTGCACAGTAAAGTAGCGTTTTCTAGAATCCACTCTAACTTCCAGGTTGCATTAAATGTTACCCACATAGAGCTAAAAAGTAATTGTGTTCCTAATGGAGTGGAATTTAAAAACAGAAGAACAAAGTACAAGGCTAATGCGTCTTCCAATAGAAAGAAAGAAAGAAAGAAAGAAAGAAAGAAAGAAAGAAAGAAAGAAAGAAAGAAAGAAAGAAAGAAAGAAAAGAAAGAAGAAAGAAAGAAAAAGGGAGGGAAGGAAGGAAGGAAGGGAGAAACAGAAAGAAATTGAAGCTATTACTTTTCACTTCTGAGCTTATGTGGTGGTCCTTCTTTATTATTCCTTTGGGAAAATAAGGGTGATTTGATTTTTACATTTTCACTCAGACAATTTCAGTTCTCATCAGATCAATGTGAAAGACTTTCTAGCAGGAAAACCTGCTCGATGAGCTCTGTTCTCCTCCAAAATACACCCATATGCACATAGCCATGATCCTCTAGCACTGGAAAGATTGCAAACAAATAATTTCAGGTAAGATAGAAATAAATAATCCATAGTTTGCTTAAACATGTTCTTTTTTTCTCACTTTCCCTATACACATTTGCAAGGGCCAGTGCTTGTTCTCTGAATGGGCGTTTATCCAAAGGAGTTAGGCAGTAAAGATAAAAGTAGATAAACTACATTTGAGTGCAAATGTTTAAAACAAGAGTTGTGGGCTGAGCCTCAGAAATCTTCTAACCTTAGCACATAGCAGCAACAAGTTTGTTTATATCAAACATGAAACCGAGGCACAGGAAAATAAAGCATCTTTAACAGGTAAGTTCCACATAAGCCTGAGGACAGAGTGCTATACCCTAGACGTGATCTTTCCCAAACTCACTAATTCATATTATCTGACACAGAAAATTGTTCTGAAGTAATGAAAAGTCTAAATGATGAAAACTTTCATAAATGCAGTTTTGTTATTTTTTAAATACTAGTAATAATTAAATAACCAAAAAAAAATTGCCTAGTAATTACCCTAATTTAGGTAAGAGTAGTTCCTAATTATTCTAATATGTAAAGTGGTACCTCAAAGTACATGAATCTGCTTGAGAACAGTTTGTTCTCTTTCCCTGGCTTATTAACCCTTGGAACCTATTTCATTCATTCTGTCAATTAAAAAATAAAATTCACAGAAAGTCAATTTCCTACTGGATGTTAGAGGGAGACAGACAAAAAATGACCTCTCTAATTTTCTCTTTTGTATTCCTAATTTCATTCATGGTAATTTAAAATCTTTCAAAGCCCAATTGTTACACATTTCATATGTGAATCATTCGAATGTAAGAGGTTGGCTACATCTTCCAAATTGAGCAGCAGCTTCTGAGGCACCAAGTAGAAGTAAACACATGACAAAGTGTTGGCTCTTTGGCCTTGGTCCCTAAGTCTCTTCTACTTCTGTTCATCAACCACTTTTTGAAAACCAATCGACCAGCCTAGAAGTATCTGAGACATTCCTATAATGTTATGCATTCATGCATTTACTTATTCAACAAATATTTGTGAAGTACCTACCATGATCCTGGTGCTAGTCAGACAATAGGGTTTTTAAAAGAATAAGTATTTAAAAGAGTATGTGTGTGTGTAGAGCGGCAGTGTATGCAGACAGGTAAGCCCTGCCTATTAAGTACATGTACAGAGGTATTTCAGGGGCTCAACAAGGGTAGCTATAATTATCAGAATTAACCATGCCAAGTTTTCCTACAGGAACCACCTGTGATATATTTGGGGCCATGTACTCCCAGAGACATTCATGCCTTCCTCTCTAGTTTACCATTCACCCAACTGGAGAGGTTTGTAGGGATGAATGAGATAGAAACCACTTTTTTTATTATTTATTTTGACTCATAAATGAGACAAGAGAACAAGGACAAAACCAGGAGGGCCCAACCCTTCTAAGTAACATATTAGGAGTTGGCTTTCCACTTGGCCTACCCTAAGCAAACTCTTCATGGGTGAATTCTGAGATCTGATCTCTCCTCAACCTTAATCTCTGAAAAGCAATCAGTCCTGTTCCTACATGAGACATTATACTAGAGAATAAAAGATCAGAACATCCCTGGTAGGGAATCAGGAATTAGGAAAAACCCTAAGTCCAAGGTCATGCTATCTGGTCAACTAATAGATCCTGCCTGGCAGGAACACTGACAGGAGATGACATGCCTGTTGGTGGAAATGGCCTTTGAGAAGGACTCAATTCTTTGCAACTGTTAGGAAAACCTCTACACAACAAGCATGTGCTTATGCCCCAGGGCGAAGCATACCACCGATGAACTAAAATACAACTTCTATTCCGTAACACCATTAATAATTTCTACCATAAGACCTCTGTAATTCAGGAACTCTTTGACTTGGAGCAGATGAAATTTAAAGGAAACATTTCCGAAGCCAAAATGAATCATGATAGACATTTTGTTGGCCAGTGAAAGGAATAAGTCTGTTAAAAATAAATGGCCTAGGGAATATTTTTTCACGATAATCAGTTGCATAAGTTAAATAGAGTTTAATGTTATTTTTTAAGCCTAAATAATAAAATCATCTGTCACGTGGAGAGTATCATCGGGAGATGTTAACGTAGAAGTTATTCAATTGCTTTCAAATCTACTTAGATAAACATAACTTTTTCCAAAGCCAAAGAAAAATGCTACTTTTTCTTTACATTAGAAAAACAGTTCTATCCAACTTGTTCTCAGAAAAGTTTTCCACTTGTTAAAGACTTGGACAATTGGGGAATCTCTCTTTGCAGTGGGAAAGCACACAGTCTTTCAGAGTGGGTTAAAAAATAAATCAATGCCAACGGGTGATTTCTATGGTGATAGAGAACATAAAAATGAACACAAATAGTGAGCTTGTTGTGGGGGGGAAGCAAATACAGTTTTTACTAGGCTGCAAACATACATTTCACTTGACTCATCAACAACATAGTGGAATGAGGACCCAAGGCATAAAGCTTGGGAAGTGAAGGATTGAGAAAGATTAGGACGTGAAGTAATAAAGCTTGAGGGGTCTTGCCTTATGTTGTTGACCTATGGATAGTTTGGAGTGGGGGTAATGAGTACTCTTGACTCCATGGTGTTAGTATAAACAATCCCCTGGGCTCAAGTATCAGCCATTTAAATAAATTCAGGAGATGGAGGAAGTGATGTTTATGGGCTAGAAGTCTGGGCTCCTTTTTTAAACAATCAAGGGTACACAGATCACAAAATGGAAATTTGATATAATGGGAACAACACAAGAGGAAATGACACAGGCTAAACTTGAGTGAATGGGTTAGAAATCCTGAAATCTAGTTCTGAGAAAGAAAAAAATAAGAGAAAGAACTTGATACCAAATTGACAAGTCTTACCTTAAAAAGTAGGTATACCATTGTTTACCTGAGGCTGCCAAAAATTTATTTCTTTGGAAGATACTTTTACTGCAAAGCTACAATCAATTTTCACTTATCTGTATGAATTATTGGAAGTGTATTGAAAATTTGTCCTATTAAGGCAATTTTTTTAAAACCACTTACATTTTAAATATTATAAATATTGTGTTTATATGTTTATTATATCTTATTAAATCTGGTATCACAAGTATTGATAGTGTAAGAGAAGAGTGTGTAAATATCCTTAGCATCAAGAGTGACTAGGACAAGATTTCAAACATATTGTTATTAGTTTCCTAAGTGAATAAATGAAAAAGATGATGGAAACAAGTGAGTAGGTTTGAATAAAGTCTAATAGTTTTAGAGGGGAAGAAATGGTGAACTAGAGGCAGCCTGCCAGCTCACTGCTCCCAAGGACAAAAATGAAAGTTGCAGGCAACTGCCTACATACAGATCTCTCATGCCAGAAGCAGCATTGTTAATTCACAGAGAAGCAACGCAGGACACTCAGTATGGAAAAAAAGGTGGTAGGGTGATGCGTATAAAAAGATCAGAAATTGCAAGGAGAACAATAGGAGAACAGAATGCAGGAGTGTTGTGCTCACCCTACTGGTGCAATGCAGACTGAACTGCCAGATGGCACCCACCACCCCCACAGACCTCCTACCTTCTCAGACATGGACATGCCTGGAGTCTGTACAGAGGTGTTGCATTAGACAACAGGTGCTGTAGAGATCAGGCAACAGCTAAAATCATCCTGAACTCTTAGTTGCTCCATGCTGGGTCTACACCAGGCTGGGGAGGGAGTGAACTGACTTGTGGCTTCCCTGAACCCTACCCTGGAAATTAAAGCCAGGCACTTCACCCTTAGAGTGCAGCAGGACCTGGGCATGGGAAATGACTGGACAGCAGCAGGCTCCGATCTGAGAGGCTCTGGGCTACCACTTCAGAGGGTCTGACACAGCATCCATGGGACCCTGGTGCCTAGGAAGTAGCCTGCAGCTTGCTCAGCCCCAAATCCACCTTCCAGGCCCCAGCCATCTCCTGCCTGCCTGGCCCTGACTCTATCCCCAGGTCAGGTTGGCCGCCATCTACACTGCTCTGCTTCTGGCTTGGAGCCCCTGCTCTGAGGCTTTGCTTCCAGTCCCAGCTCAGAGGCTCTCACACAGGAACACAGTGGGCTCTAAACTGAGAGGCTTGGGGTGGCCACTTAGGCAGGCTCTGAGAGGAGCATGGAGTGCCCTGTGGTCCCTGGGCTGCCAGAGCCAACAGCCTGCCTCACTTGGCATTAGCAGGATCCTGGTGCCTGCAGAGCAGCCAGCTGCTTGCTTGCCCTGACTCCACCCTCCAGGCCCTGACTGTCTCCTGCCCACTTGGCCCTGATCCTGCCCTCCAGGTCAGATCGCCTGCCATCTGCACAGCCCCGCTTTTGGCTTAGAGGCCTGGCTCAGATGTTCTGCTTGGGGCTCCTTCCTAGTCCCAGCTCTGAGGCTTTCAAGCTGAAGCCTGAGGCTTCACCCCTGTGCCTCCAGAAATCCCACCAGGCCTGAGACACCATCCCCGAATCTCTAGCATGGCACCTGGACCCCAAGATCCCACTCCAGAGCTTCCAGCACCAAACCAGGGCTGGAAGAGCTGCTCTAAAGTCCAATGCCCCACCAGGGACCTCCCAGCCTCAAGCCACCAGCACACTGTGACCTGCTTTGAGCAGTCACCCACAACCCAGGAAACTATGACAACCTTATCCAGCTGCTATGGTTACCTCTGTGGGGAGACCCTGGGTAAAGCAATCCCAACGCCAGCCTCAGTGAAGAGAGTCTCCTCCAGTTCCCAATTTGAACATCTTACAACTATCTGGAGAGTTCCCAGCAAGGAATAGTAGTCCTGAAAACCTACTAACCTGAAACTCAGAAAACAAGGTTCAGATGAGAAGAAACCAGCAAAAGCACCCTGGCAACATGAAAAATAAAAACAGATCAACACCCCCAAGGGATCACAATGGAGCTGCAGCAATGAACTCTAAATACAAGGAACCTGCTGAAATGGCAGTAATGGAATTCAGAATATGGATGACAAATAAAATGAATGAAATTAAAGAGAAAGTTGAAAACCAACAAAAAGAAGCCCAAAAAATATTTCAGGAAGTTAATGAAAAGTCACTAAAGAGCTTGACAAAATTAGGAAGGATATAACAGAGCTTAAAGAAATGAAAGAGTCTTTCAGGGATTTTCGAAATGCAGTAGAAAATTTCAGCAACAGATTAAACCAAGGTGAAGAAAGAATCTCAGAGGTTGAACACAAGGATCTCAAACTAACCCAATCATTTAAAGAGGCAGAGAAGAGAACAAGAAGGGCAGACCAATCACTTAGAGCGATATGGGATTATGCAACGCAAACAAACATATAAATTATAGGTATCCCTGAAGGAGAAGAAGAAAGTGCTAAAAGCATGGAAAATCTATTTGAGGCAATTATTGTGGAAAACTTCCCCAGTATTGCCAGAGATCCAGACATCCAGATACAAGATGGTCATTGAATTCTAAGAAGATTCATAGCAAATAGGACATCTCCAAGACACATAGTATTCAACCTGGTCAAAGACAAATAGAAAGAGAAAATTCTACAGGCAGCTAGATGTAAGCAAGAACTGACCTACAAGGGAAAGCCCATCAGGCTAAAGCAGACTTCTCAGTGGAAACTTTGCAAGCCATAAGGGAATGGGCCCCCATCTTCAATCTTCTTAAACAAAACAACTGCCAGCCTAGAATTTTGTATCCTGCAAAACTAAGTTTCACATGTGATGGAGAAATTAAGTTTTTTTCAGACAAGCAAAAGCTGAGGGCATTGCCAAGTCCAGACCTGCCCTGCAGGAAGTACTCATACCTGCACTGTACATGGATCAGCATAATAGATGCCCACCAGTGCAAAAACCCCTATAAGCTAAAGGGCACACCTTTACCCCTATAAGCCCAGTCACCACAATGTCTCAAGAGGTAAAACAGAGCGATAAAGTTCTACTCAACAGGAAGAACAGAAATCCATTCCACTTATCAGGTCTTTCAATAAATGTGAATGGCTTGAACTCCTCACTCAAGAGAAATAGGCTGGATGAATGGATAAAAAAATAGAAGCCAAATATCTTCTGTCTCCAGGAAACATATGTAACCTAAAAGGACTCATGCACACTCAAGGCGAAAGGATGGAAAGAATGGAAAACAATATCCCGTGCAAATGGAAACCAAAAGAAGTTAAAAATACATAGGAGTAAATTAACATGAAAATAAAACATACAAAAACATGGGATTCAAAGAGAAAAGATCTCAAATCATTAATCTAAGTTTCTACATCAAGAAACTAAAGAAAATAAAAATAAACCCAAAGCAAGCATAAGGGTGGGGGAAAAAAAGATAAAAGCATAAATTAATGAAATTGAAAATAGGGAAAATGATAGAAAAAATGAAACAAAAAATAGTTATTAAAAATTGATAAAATTGATAAAACTCTGGCAAGACCACACAAATAAAGTGGGAGAAGACACGACCCACTAATATTAGGACTAAAATAAGAGCTATCATTATAGATTCTGTAGTGATACTGTAATTATTAAAAGGATAATAAGAGAATACTATAAGGAATTTCACTCTCATAAATTTGACAACTGAGATGAAATAGGTCAATTCCTCAAAACAAAAACCATCAAGTGTCAAAACTGAACCAAAACAAAATAAATCATCTTAATAGTATTATAACTATTAAAGAAATTAAATTTGTTATTTAAATTTTCCTGAACGAAATCTTCAGGCCCAGGTGGCTTCACTGGAGAATGCTACCATTTAAAGAATTAACACAAATTTTACACAATCCTTTCCAGAAAATAAAACAGGAGGAAACATTTTCCAAGTCATTTTATGAGGCCAGTAATACCCAGGTTGACATAAAAACCAGACAAAAACTGTAGCAAAAACAAACAAACAAAAAACAAAACAAAATAAAAAACTACCGATGGATACCCCTTATGAATATGGCTTCAAAAATCCCCAGCAAAATATTAGCAAATTGAACTCAACAATGTATTAAAAAAATTATACACTATGACCAAGTGGGAACTTGTTCTAGGAATGCAAGGTCGTTTTAACATTTATTTGAAATCCAATGTATTTCATCATGTGAACAGACTAACAAAATATATGAGATCATATCAATTGACATTCACGCGGTGTTTGACAAAATCTAACACTCGCTCACAATAAAAATTCTCAGCAAGATAGGAATAGGAAGGAATTAACTCAACATGAAAAAAATAGTCAATATTGTAATATTTTATGATGAAAAACTAAATGCCTTCCTCCTAAGATCAAGAAGAAGATAAGGATGTCAGTTTTCACCTCTCTTACTTACCATTCTTAACCTTCACCTCTCTAACTCTTACTTGTAGGGGAAGTTATATCTGTGCAATAAGGCAACAAAAAGAAATAAAAGTATACAGACTGGAAAGGAAGAAACAAACCCATTCCTATTTACAAATGACACGATTATCTACATAGAAAAATCATAAAGAATCTATAAAAAGTCTTCTAAAACCAATAAATAACTTCAGCAAGATCACAGGATACAAGATAAATACACAGATATCAATCTTACTTCTGCATACTAGCAATGAATATATAGAAACAAATTAAAAACACTACAAAGAAAATTAAATACTCAGGTATAAAGTTAGCAAAACATATACAGGACAAGTATGCTGAAAATTATAAAATGCTGATAAAAGAAATCAAAGACAAATAAGTGTTCATGGATTTTATGATTCAACATAATAAAGATGTAAATTCATCCCAAATGATGTATAGTTTTAATGCAATTCCTATCAAAATCCCAGCAACTATTTTTGACTGACAAATAATAATTGTGTATATTTATGGGGTACAATAGGATGTTATAATATATGCATATATCGTGGAATGATCGTTGACTGTCCCCACCACCACCAGACTCTGCTAACCACCATTCTAGTCTCTACTTTGAGTTTGACTTTTTGAAATTTCACATGCAATTGAGGTCATGCAGTATTTGTATTTATCTGCCTGGTTTGTTTCACTTAGCATAGTGTCCTACAGGTTCATCCAAGTCATAAAAAACAATTTCTTTCTTGTTCAAGGCTGAACAGTATTCTATTGTACATACAAGGGATTTTCAGAAAGTATCCAGCCATTGTTAATATAGAATTTTCATATTACATGGCTGGATACTTTCCAGACAGCCCTCATATATCCCACATTTTCTTTATCCATTCATCTGTCGGTGGGCATTTAGGTTGATTTCCTACCTTGGCTATAGTGCTACAATGAACATGGGAATGCAGATATTTCTTGAACATACTGATTTCAATTCCTCTGGATACATACCCAGAAGTGGGATTTGCTGGGACCCCAGACAAGGCTCTCTTCTGCCACACCATGGCGTCATTTCTCTACATGCTCCTGTGAACAGTCCTCCTAATGGACCGCGCCAGACATTTCCCAGGACCACACATACTGTGAGAGGCAGCTTTACTAAGTGAAGAAGCAGAGGCATCTCTGGCCTCTTAGCTCCATGCCTTTGCTGCCATCTGGGTCTAAATATGGCAACAGCGTTTTAAAGGGGCGAAGGTGTGGGAAGCAGCGGAGACAACGCTCAGACTACAGCAACGTCCTATACACAAGATCAAGCAGCCATCCTCTGGCAGCAAGAACTGGTATGAGAGCTCAATCAAAGTGAACCTTCTTTAATGTTTACTATATCACTCTTCTGCTTCCCAGCGTCAAAAATAAGATCCGAGAGTCTTGCTATGACTGTGACACCCTATGTGTAAAGGCCCCTCATTCATCCCTCTCTCCTCCTCTGATGTCACCGTGCTCTTCTCCTCCCCATTTCAGCCACACTGGTCTGCTAAATGGTCACTGAAATCACCAAGGGCACCCTTTGCAGTTTCTGTTTCCTTTCTATGCTTACATCTGACCCTCCCTAGATCTTTGAACAGTTCCTCCCCCATGAACCTCAAGTAAGTTTACATATCTGTGTTTCTTAGAAACCCTTTAGGAGTAACTGGCAAGAGCAGGAGATCTACAACTGGCAGGCCTATCTGTGTTTTATCTTCACGGGTTTATCTATTTTGGAAATGTCACATATGGAATCATACATCATGAGACCTTTTGTGTCTAACTTCTTTCACTTAGCACAATGTTTTGGAGGTCCATCCACATTGTAGCATGTACTAGAACTTCATCCTATTTTGTAACTTAATAATATTTCATTGTGTGTCTTTTGTTTATCCACTCATCAGTTGATGGATATTTGGGCTGTTTCCACCTTTTAGCCATTGTGAATCATGCTGCTATGAACATGCACATACATGTACTTATTTGAGTATCTGTTTTCAATTTTTTCAGTATGTACCTAGCAGTGGAATTGTGGGGTCCTGTGGTAATTCTATGTTTAACTTTTTGAGGAACTGCCAAACTTTTTCACAGCGGTTGAAACATTTTACATTCCCACCAGCAATGTAAAAGGATTCCAATTTATCCATATCCTCACTGCTATGGTTTAAATATGGTTTGTTTGTCCCCAGCAAAACTCACGTTGAAGTTTGATCCCCAGCGTGGCAGTGTTGGGAGGTGAGGCCTAGTGGGAGGTGTTTGAGTCACGGGGGCAGATCCCTTACGAATGGTTTGGTGCAGTTCTTGGGGTAGTGAGTGGGTTCTCACTCTCGTGAGACTAGATTAATTCCCTCAAGAGTGGGTTGTTATAAAGCCAGAAAGCTCTCATGAGTTCTCGTCTTTGCACGTGTCTGCCTCCCCTTCAACCTTCTCTGCATGTTATGATGCAGCACAAAAACCCTTGCTACAAGCCAGGGCCATGCCCTTGAACTTCCAAGCCTGCAGAACTGTGACCTAAATAAATCCCTTTTTTAAAAACACAAATTACCCAAGTCTTGGGTATTCTGTTATGGCAACACAAAATGGACTAAGATATTCGCCAACACTTGTTAGTGCCTGTCTTTTTTATTATAGCTCTACTCTTAGGTACAAAGTGATAATTCACTGTAGTTTTGACTTACAACCATGGGTTTCTAAATCCACTCCTTATTTCTTTTGTCTTTCTCCTTTTTGTGACGCAATGTAATAATTCATGATATGTCACATAGAAAGACAGTGTTTCAACAAAGATTAATTGGATGATTTGAATTTAAAAATATTTATAAAAGGTTGCCATGTGCAATAGACACACTGTACAGAAACAAAAACAAACCAACATTAGTTTCTTTCCTAATAGATAACAGAGTAGGGAGGCTCTCAGCTCACTAACAGTGCAGAGTGAAGCACAATCAAACAAAGCACATGAATGAGCAGATGATAGAGGGATGATCTGTAGTTAAAGGGGTCAAGAAAAAGCTTCATGAAGGAAATAAAACATAAATTGGACCTTACATAATGAGTAGGACTTCAGTAGGTACCGGGAATAAAGGTGTTCCTGAAGAAAAGGAAAAAGTAAGCAGACCCAGCACTAGGAAAGTGAAAGTTGGAAAAATCTTCTCTGGACCCGGGTGCATGTGAGGGCATGAAAGGAAGAAAGATTAAAAGTGTGTTTGAGATATGGCATTAAGTGTGCATATACATCACACCAAGAAATTTGGACTTTGAAACGACGTGACAAGGGGAACCAACATGTATGGCCAAGAGAACTTAATCTCACAGCGTTATGTAGAGAGGGCAGAGCTAAGAACGGCTGAGAGATTTTGATTAGGAATGATGAGAAGGTGGGAAATTTTAATGGAGTAAAGAGCAAGTTTGGAGCAAATGCGATTTTTTTCATAAATTATCTGGATTATCTTAAATTCACTAAACAAATCAAGTTCTGTATGTGTTACTCTTCCACATCTTGAGTTAGTCATCAAGAAGGTACGATCTCCTCCTGATGTCCCTGGTCATCTCGGGTCAGGGGAGGCAGCCATCAATAGTGCTTCCCTGGCAAGAGTGTTAAAAACCGTGTGAGGTAACCTCTGTCTCTCCTCATGGCCTGCTGGGCAGAACACCTGGTCTTACCAGTCATCCTTAGACTACTCCCTAAGGGTCTCTTAGAAACATGGACATGAACTGAGTGTAGGCTTACGGGTGGAGGAGTAATAGATTCACTGGCTACAACATTAGCATGGACAAGTTTAATCTTTGATGAACCCACTGTCGCCAAGAATATCAGGACACTGAAAAATGAAAGCTAAGTGAATATTTCATTGGGGGAAAGGGAAAGAAGTTTGAAGGGCTTCCCAGATTCAGAATAGATGTTGTTAGGTAGTGGGATGAAATTTTATCTAAGTGTTCTCCACATGGAGGCTAAAGATTCTGAGCACAGATGTGTCCTGTCTTCAGAAGGACTCTTCCCAGGCGTGGCCCTTTCACTGGCTGTGCCTTGAGGCTAACTGATGTTAGTAAAAGTAAATTGGAGAGCATGCCACAAAAAAATCTTTGCCCACTGGCAATTTCCTATTTATTTTTTAAAAGGGAATAATCATGAGAATGAAGAAGAAAGGAAGAATGTCAGCTTTCCATTTTCCATAAAGGTTTTGAAAAGTGCCTTAGCAGGAACTGCCAGCCAAGCAGTTCCCCTCTGGCTTACTTCATTCCCACTGCGACTCCCTCGGGGTCACCTGCAGCAGGAGAGACTCCTTCCTCCCCTGGGTTCAGAACCAAATAAACAAATAGTGCACCAACTTTGGAGAGACACACGTCAGAGCTAAACATATAATTTGGAAAATTATATGTGGCTAATTGCCCAGAAAAGACCTCTTAGCTTTTCACAAAGATTCACAGGGAAGATGTTGGAAGCCTCATCAGAAAGAGTTAGAACATTAATTTTCCCAGGACAAAGGTGAGGAAAAAAAAATCTGGGGAACACAGAAGAGATGGGGCACAGAGGTACTGATGTTTTCCCAAGGAAAAAACACCAAAGGATAAACAAGAAATGTTGCCATAAACCCCTCACTTGAACTCCACGAACAGCTCACAGGTCTCCCAAGGCAATGTTCTTTTCCTAATCTTAGACTTCCTTCACGTTCACAGACACAGACACACACAGACACACACACACACACACACACACACACACACATATACAGCAAAAGCCACTTACTTACCTAACTTCAGAGTATTCAAAGATTTGTACCTGTGTATGAGAAATGTGGCACTATTCTGGCTGAGACATTTTATTTCTATAGATATCAAGTAAATCCTTATTATAAAATCAGAATATCAGAGATACAAATTCAAGTCCCAAGGTTTGTATCGCTATCTTACCAAAAGGCACGAGAGTGTCCTGAGGCCTTTCTATCAATTCCAGTTTTGTTACTTTAGGTCTGACTCCCCTCACCTTAAGGTGGTGGCAATTTTGAGCTTCCAATCAATAATTTGGTGTCTGCTTTTTTTTCTTTCTTTCTTTTTCTAACCTGTTTGGTCTGGTCAAAGGAAAAGATACCTCACAAGGCCCTCCAAAGAGATTTCTGTAGTAGAACTAGATGAATACCATGCTCTTTCTAGCCTGTGTTCATGCAAGGCAGGTTAAAAATAACCAAAAATTTACAAGGGCCTCAAACCAAACCTGAAAAGTCAACCTCGGCCAGGCACCGGGCTCTGCTGTCTACTTACCAGAGTTACAGTTTATTACTCATTTGTCTTGTTTGGTCTCAGACAAAAAATATAAATACATCAATAAACAAATAAATACTAAGTACGGTCACCTTCTTGATGACAGGCTTTGGCAAAAATAAAACTGTGCAAATAAAAGTATAGAGAAAGTCCTAGAAAGTTAGCCAAAGTCACTTTGTTCTGGATGGTTTTTTTGACCTTCCTCTGCCATGGCAAAATTAAAGAAGAAAATGAGTAAACTACTGTCATCTTCTGATCCTGGTTTTCGTAGTCTTCCCCCACACCCTTCCTAAACAAGATTTTAAAGACATGTAGGTGTTCATCTGTGGTTTGGGAAGATTCTTTTTATCCTTTTGAAATTAAGTCCTAAGAATTAGTGCTTGCCCCCCTAGAGTGTTTAAGGAAAGGTAATCCTGTCTGAAGGACACTTCCTGCCTAAGGCAGAGTGGTGGCTGCAGACTAGATTTCTGGTGCTACCTGGAATGAATCAGCGGGAAATACTCCTTTGTGATTCCTTCCTCCCTTCAGCCAACTGCAACCAAGCCCCCTGCATCCTCTTCCAAGTACGACTGTTCAAGAGAGTAATGGGTATAGTATTTATCACCACAGTAAGACTCCTATAGGGCAAAGTTAGAGAGGGCAATTTTTCCTTTTTTGTACCTATGACTGCTAAGTATTTCCTGGCATATGAAACCATATTTCTTCCAGAGCCCAGAACCAGATAAGTAAAGGAGTAAGAACTCTACCCTGGATGTTCTTCTTTCCAGCCCTCAATGTAAAACCTCCTTCCTCCCACTTGCCCTCCGATCGCAGTTATTCACACAGTTTTACTCTTCCGGCAGTCCTTTGCCATTGGTCAGCTTTAACCAGGCCAGAGTCCAGCAGGAAAGTGCATGGTGCACCAGATTCACCATCTCTTAAGTTGCTACTGTTTTCTCTTCTTTACTGAAAGGTTGAACTGAGCCAGGCTTTACCCGTGACAGGCCAGCAACATGAACACTTTTATTGTGCTATTCTTCAGGCTTTTTCTGAGTCAGCATCTTCTCTCTGGCTTCATCACGTACAGAAGGATTCCACGGAGAAAAGCTAATTGCATGGGGGTCTTCTATTTTAGGTTGGTCAAACAAACGAGTAGTGCACGCCTTAACACTGTCAACCACTTTACTTTTAAAAAGCTGAATATCTTTTTCATATAGTACTGTAGCCTCTGGGTTTAGGGGGCTTGCTGTATCAATCTTGTAGAAAACTCTCCTTCCATACATTAATACTTGCAAAATATGATTATGGTTCCACCTCCACTTTGCAAATGCTCTCTTCACATCCAGTTCACCTGAGGTGGGTCAACTAGCGGGTGTTAGAATCACAAATGATTTTCTAAAATAATGTAATCATTTTACTTTCAGGTATGTGTGATCCCTGACACAAAGGTAACCAATTTGCTAAAGTTCCAGTCCTGCTTGATAGCAGGGACATTATTATTATTTGAAATTAACCTTTAACACCCCAAACTGGACCTGGCTTCCTCACTTTGAAGTTTAATTGTCTACATGTATATAAATGTCATTTTAATTTACTTTTATCTGCACATAACCCAGTTACTCTTAATCTATGAAATCCCTGGAATAAAGTAGTAGGCTTTGCCTGCTAACTACAAAAAATTTATCCAGACAACTGCTTGCTGTATCTATAAAGCCAAACAGCCATACTCTGCCTTAGTTGATTTGGCAAAGCTCTTGGTAGTATATAGTATTGTTGCTAACTTTCACTTTTTGATTTTTTGCTTTTTGAACTTTTAACAACCTCCTGACTCCCACCTTAACTTAAACTAACTCTCTTCACCTTTTACACCTGATCATGACCTGTGTAAGCATACTTTATCAGCATTACCTAGAAGGTGATTCTCATACTTTAGAGCACATGAGAATCACCTGGAGGGCTTGTGAAACACATGTTCCTGGGTCCCAGCCCCAGAGTCTCTGACTCAGTAGCTCTGGGGTGGGGCCATGGAATTTGCATTTTTAACAAGTTCCCAGGTGTTGACAATGTACCTTGTCTGAGGACTACACTGTGAGAACCACTAACCTAAACCTTAAGTATCCTTTCAATTTCTGGGATGACTCCCCCCACCACCTGAACCCCATGGTTGTCTATTTCATTGTACACCTCAGGCATATCTTTACATAATTTGATGACATGCACATGATTCAGTGGGGACATTTTCAAATTAAGAGTTGGTAACAGTGGGTCTGGAGTGGAGCCTGAGAATCTGCATTTCTAACATACTCCCCAATGATGCCTGTGCTGCTGGTCCACCCAGAGTCACAGTGCCCTAGATTCCTCCCCTTAACAACTTTCCACCTTGCTCATTTTTAACCCTGTTTCTTTCTCTGAAGTCTGCAAAGGAACCGGGCTCTTTTATGCTCATTGCTGCTTACGAGTTCCTCCTGCTAGCCAGCACTAGAGCAGCCACGCCCCAGCCCCATGCCTAGGGCAGCTGCTGTTGATTCACCCTGGCAATCCCGAATACTGAGTCTGAATGCACCCTGAAATCCCTTCTCAAAACAGCGTGCTCCGCGCGGCCATGAACAAATCCCAGTAGAGTAAGAGGAAAGCGGTTGGCTCTCCTTGTTCAAATAAATCTCCCAAAACCTTACCAGGGGTTAAATTTTTTCCACTTTTTGGTACCAATAGATTATCAAACTTTCCATATAGCTGAGCATATTTGGTTCATATGGCTACTCAATTCCTTCTTTCAAATGCCCCTGTTAATTGTGATATATCTGTTCTTCCCCGTAGTTTTTACCCATCATCTCTGATTACTTCCTGTCTTGGTAGAAGTCATATTCTGCTTTATGAACATCAGTTCCTTTGCTTTCTAAGACAATACACGCTCTACTGTGTCTTTGATGTTTTCTTCTTTTAAATTTCTTTCTCCTTCATCTAAAATAAGCTCTTGTCTCTTATCTCAAAAACACTGCTATTACACCAAAATGACGATCTTCCTTCTCTCTTTGTTTTGACATTTATCTCCTCAAAAAATGGAGTCTATATTCGTGGCTTCCATCTTCATAGCAACCACTTATTTCTTAACCTCCAGAAACTGTGGTGTTCCCCCCGCCACCACCACCTAGCAATGGTGCATACATGTTTACTTAGGAAATCCAAGGACTTTTGCTTAATCCTCAATGCAGTAACTTTTATTGACTAGATGCTTGGAAACAAAAGATTGGATTTTCCATTAGCTCCTGGCCCACTCCATGTTTACCCTGTGGTTTCACTTCTGCTTCCACCACTAAATATCTGGAACCCAAAAAGGAGTTCTGCTCTCTGGTATGCTACAGCTCTGTAGTCTTCCTCAGAAATCTCACTGACTGAGCTCATCTTTTCCTCACCGAAGTCCATTTCCTTTTTGGGTTTTCTTATTTTGCTCTTCAAGTTGCCTAGGCTCAAAGTCCCAGAATCCGCCTGAACCTGCCCACTCGTCACTCTCTACACCCAATGAGTCCTCAGGTCCTATAAATACTTTCTTCAGAATGTTTCTCTCTTTCAAATGATTCTTCAAAACATCTCCTTCCTTTTTATCACTGCCAATTGGAACCTGGTGCAGGTCTCTCATTACTTAATTTTCTAAGCATACAGGGCATTTTTCAATTCTATGTCAACGAATCCAAGAGGCAGCTGTAATGGAATTTCCCCAAACCCTTCTTTCTGATGTCACTCTCATGTTCCCAAAGCCCTCATGACCCCCTGCCCCTTTTCATTTCCTACAGCAGAAAAATAATTTAAAAAAAAAAAAAATCCATACTCTTATCATGGTGTTCAAGAGCCTCTTTAAGGAGACCATTCACTCTATCCAAATTTATCTCCTTCTACTTACCTCCATGGACTCTTCATGAACTCCCTACTTTAGCCATATTGATCCAGTTTTTCTCAAAATATGTCATCCTGTGTGCACAGAGCCGCCCCACCCCTATCCCTACCCACTTCCTGTTGCCTATGCCTTCCCCTCCCCACCTCTATAATCCATCCCTAACTGCAACAACTGGGTGTAGTTCCCCTGACTACTTTAGCCCCAATATACCCTGTATACCCCAAGCTTTGTTTGAATAATTCATTTAGCACTTAGCTTTTCTCTTATACAGCCTTTTCATCTAAATCCTGAATTCTCGTGTAGATTTGAAGCTCCCGGTAGAAGGAGCTCTATCTTACATCTGCTGTACATCAGCAGTACCATCAGACAGCTGAGTATAAAAGTAAAGACTTTATTCTAATTTTGTCCAATTTATGGATCAACATTAAGATTTCTATGCAGTTGGAACTTAGCATTACCCTTAGGGTGACAATTTTATGCAGTGCCCTGAAAAAGATATACACACCTGAGCAGGTAGCATTTCCTACAATAACAAGACCTCCACGTAGTCAAAAGCTATAGCTGAACTAAATCTTCTTTCATGTTTTAGCTAACAAATGCTCCTAAATATTTTCAAGCTTCCCCACCGTCGCTAAGGCTTAGAGAGGCTATTTGTCATACTTGCGAAGGCTTCAAATGAGGCATGATTTCCAGAAGAAAGCAGCTGTGTAAAATTGGCCTGCAAACAGAAAGACGGCATGGCTGTGGGACACCTAGCCTGCTGTCAACAACCAAAACCCTCACTGGCACTGGT